>SNQJ01S0013444.1:177754-210385 GCA_010110895.2 Picea sitchensis
ATTCCCAACTTGTTTTCCTCTAGCACAACAATGTGTACCATATCTTTGATCCTTGCCTCTTTCGCAAATACCTGCAGGTTAGACTTTTATCTCGACATTTTGATTTCATTACATTTACACATATCCCAAGAAAATTCAATCAAATAACAGATAAAATGGATAACATTATACTATATTGGCATATATCACATCAAGACATCTCCAGACACACATAAACCATTAGAAGTCTGTCACAAAATATAGATTAGACATCATCAACTACATTAAAAAAAAAAAAATCATCAACAAAAAACAAATCACACATGTACACATTACCAAGATCCCAAAATGTATATCCATATATATATATATATCTGTCAACATGTCATAAGTGTTTACAAAAAATAGTACATCGCCCGTAGGCAGGTGAGTATCCTCATCCATACCAATACAAAAATGGATGTCGCAACTATACAAAACGGGCTCACTAGCCTATATCAAATACAAAAATACATATCTAGTGGCTCTCAGGGTGACTCTAATGCTCTAGCACCAATTCCTCCCTCTGGAAGAGGTACCCCACCAGCTCTAGGTACCTCAGGTCCCGGGGGAAATCACCCAGTCATCACAGCTCTGGCTACAACTGCTCTGTAGATCAGGGTCCGCGACTTTGCCGACAACCCAATACACTGATCAAGGATCCCCTCATCCTNGCACTTCCCTCCATCCTCACCAACTCTCATTAATTACAATGAATTACATTGAATGGGCCATCTAATCCGAATTAGATCTAGATCCCCATCAACACGTCAGCCATTAAAGGCGACACTAACTACAGCCTGCTCAAAGGCACGACTTGGCTCTACCAGCCTTACAATCATTTAATTACATTTTCAAAATTTGAAAATGAGAGGGCCACGCCTCTCTCCTTCCATTGAATGTGCGCTTTGATGTACTTGTTGGCTGGCTCTTGATGATGTGGAGTGATGCTCCTGCATCATACTCCTCAGCTACAAAAAATCATGATCTCCTACTCATGAGATTCCCAGTACCGTTGTTGAAATCCACCTGGATCCCAAACAATTCTCTGGAGTTGTCCATCTGCTCCAATGCTTCGTTGTTGCTGCTGCATCTATTTCCCTATTGCTATGGCAGGTTCTCCTCTGCTCAGATTCACTTTGTTGACCGCTTCTGTTGATCGGATCATCAGCCTTATGATCTCCTCAATTATATCATCCATCTGCTCCCTGGGTTGGTTCTCCTTTTACATCCTGCTCCACTACACTTATTTCCTGCAAATGGGTAGATCATCTCAATCCCCCTTGAAATATTCTCCATGTCCTGTGGCCTTATCTTGCCACTTTGCTGCAGATTCCAATTTTGCAGTCTCCTCACTGAGTTGTTGCTTAGCTTCTCCCTTTGACATCTTTTCTTCTACCATTTCTCTTGTTGGTATATTTCCATCTTCCTCCAGTCACTCCTTGGGATGGTATTCTCCCTCTATATCCAACCTAATCTATTGGATGTGCATGCCCTGCACCTTCACCCTTCTCTCCAAGGCTTCAATCTCTCCACATAGAACAAAAAAATCTTTGTTGTTTGCTTCCTCCTCTTCTACTTCTGTAGTCTCTAGTACTACAGTTAACTTCTGTTCGAATCCCTAGCCAAAAATTTCGAGCCATCCCAGGGAATGCTTATCTTCTTTTGTTGCAAGCTCCAGTGCTGCAATCATCTCCTTTTCAGCTTCTTGGTTGAAGACTTTGAGCCATTCTTCTAAATTCTCATCTCCTTCGTCTCCTTGGGCAAACGTCAATGTCTACTCCACTTATTCCTCCATGACATTCTCTATTGGTTGTCCTTCTTCTATTTCTACATCTGCAACACATGCTCTGGCCTCAACTGGGCTCTATGGTAGGAATAACCAAATTCCCCCAATCATTAGAATGCTCTTCTGATCCTCCTTCTGGATGGTGCAATTTTTTAACTTGTCATCATCTTCATTCACATGGTCTGCAAAACCACACAACTCTTCACCTATTAGCACTCCTTGCTAACATGAACTCTCAATAGATTCCATGAGACTCTCAGATAGTCTCATCTCCTTTCCCTTGCCCACCTGGCAACTCGAAAGTTCACTTCTTCCCACCTGGAAGTTTATGAGATCAATCAATATCATCTTCATAAACACTCCTTGCTGACCTGAACTCATCCCTAAGTTCATGAGACATTCATACAGTCTCATATGATCTCCCTTACCCACCTGGCAACATGGGATTTCTTCTCTGCCCTCCTAGCAGTCTATGGAATCCTCCAAGGGTCTCATCGCATTGCCCTCCTTGCAACCTGAATTTTTTGTTCTTCCCTCCTGGTAGTCTATGAGATCTTCAGCTAATATCATACCATTTCCCTCTTGGAAATATGAATTTCCACTGCTATCCTCCTGACAGCCTATGAGATCCACCAATGATCTCATTTCATTGCCCACCTGACAATTCAAAAATTCATCCTTGCCTTCCTGACAGATTATGAGATCTGAAACTGATCTCTTTTCCTCATCATAACTGAGACTTCTCTGAGATTCTACTTCACAGGCATGAACCATATCCTCTGTGGCCCTGAGGCTTTCCACATACCTCAGCCATTCCTTCAACAAATTTCGCTGCCTTTGGGCCAATAACTCCTTGATTGGCCATTTCACTTTCGTTTTCATGGGCCATTCATATACCCATCGCGGTTTTGCATCCTACTACATTCAAAATGAAAGCTACTCCATCCTCGCCCTTATCTCACTGAGTTCTTTGTCAATCTTTGCTTTACTCATCTGTTGGTGGTCTCCTCTTCCACCATGCTCATGGCCTTCAGTAGCCATTTTCCTGTCCCTGTCTGCCCTCCTGGAAAACTTGTTGTTGTCACTCTGCAACCGTGAGTGCTTCCAGCCTTTCCTACAGTCCTCTTGACTGTCTATTGATTGTTGCGTCCCAAAACAACCTTCACCTTTGCTCTGATACCACTTGTTGCAGACCTCCCGACCCTCGGGCCGAGAATCTGCACAAGATCGTTCTTCTTCGAATCTGCAAAACTAAAATAGTTCTTTCATCCCTCACTGGAACCCCATGAATTTGATCCACAGGTCCTTCACGAAAACTCCACCGGCACAAGAAATGCACCAGGCGTGAGTTTTCACCTGTGCACGGCCACCAGATTTGACCACGACCTTTTCCGAAAAGGGATTTCGGGTTTTGCGACTTCGGGAATCCATAAGTCATAAGTCTCTTGACTCTTCAATCCCCAAAACCCGAAATGACAAAATTTCGGTTCTATGTGACTACGTCCTCCGTGACCACAACCCTTCTTCAAATACACACCACATTTCACGACTTCAGGGTTTTCAACTCCAAGATCCCCGACTCCTTGTCATCAAAAGTACCGAATATCTGAACCCCAAAATGCCGAAATGTGTGACCACAGCACCACTCCAAATATATGTCGCGTTTCGTGACTTTGGGGGTTTCAACACCAAGAGCCCCGGCTCCTTGTCATCAGAAGTGCCGAAAATCTGAACCCCGAAATGATGAAATTCCACTCCTACGGGAGATCAACGACTGTGAGCCTCCCTTGATCCGACGGCTTACGTTCTTTCAGGATTTCGTGGGTCAAGAGTCCCTAATCTTGCCCTTTGTATCTCCCATTAGATGAAATGTCGAAATCTCCTTTTGGAGATTTCCCCGAAACCTTGACCGCTCACAATGTGTCGTCTTGTGGATGGTCACGATGCTTTCGGGATTTCGTGGATCGAGACTTTTTATCTCACAACTCCCTCTCCTTGAACTCCTGGTATCTAAAACCCCGATGGCTTCTGTATTTCTACTACGCGTCCTCTCAATGATGGACGGTCTTGATCTTTCCGGGACTTTGACAAGTCCTTCCCTTTGCATATATGAGGGTTAAACCTTGTGCACCTTCTCCTAGATCTGATGGTTATCAGCTCCCTGCGCTAGATTTGACGGCCTAGATCTGTTCTTCTGCGCTCTCTCCTCCTACTTCCTGGACACGAAACTCAATGGTCCAGATCTTTTCTCCAGTGCCCGAATCAACGATAGTTGTGCTCTCATGAGCTCACGCTTCTTCCTTCCCCTTGGAAGATTTCTTGTTCCAAAAAGGCCTCGGCCTTCATCTTTGTTGTGAAGCTTGTATCCTCAGCTCCCTCTTGTATTCTAAGGACATTGTCCCTCTTGAGATTTGTCGACTCTGAAACCTCAAAGGTTTCTCAACCTCTGTATCCCTTACAGGGTCCCTGCACACAACTGTGCTATCTGTCCTGAGCTTGGTCAACTCAGAAACCTTGAAAGGTTTCTTAATCTTCTGCTCCTCTCAACTACTTCTCTGTGTGCAAAGGCACTATTCCTCCTGAGCTTATGAACTTGAGACAAGTTCACTCTGAGCGCACTTCTTGTGCTGCTGAGTTTTTGGATAACTCAATTCAAAGTATTTCTTGCAAAGAAATGCTTCACGCCCTCTTGGCATTCTTCTACTCAATGCACACCTTGTAGAGCCTTTCTTCACAGAGTGTTTAGTAACTTTGTAAGTGTCTTCTCCTTGACACTTCCCTTTCCTTAGAACTAAAAATAGAGTTCCCTGGTGCACTCTATGCACTCTCTCCATGCCCTCCTAGCAGATTTTCCACAGAATTTCAGACGTTCTGTCTTCCCTGAACTCGAAATAGAGTTCTTGTTGTGCACTCTATGCATGCGCTCAATGCCCTCCTGACAGAGCTTCTACATAACCCTCAATGATTATGTTTTCTCTATGCCTTCCTCTACACAGTTTCTCCTTCAAGGTGTTCAACAACCTTGAGGCCTCCTCCTTGAGTCAATGACTTCAGCTGGTGCACCCTCCTAGCACGTCTTTGTCTGAAATTCCACAGAATTCAGAAGCACACTCCTGCACTGGTTTTCAGAGACCGCAGTACTATGTCATGCAATCTTGCATTAAACCATAAAGAACCCAAACCTAGAATCAAAGAAATCATAGACAATAAATTTTGTCTATCCCTGCAAATGCATGCCTAACATACATCTACAACATATCATCAACACATAAAGACATTCATTCATGAACTCATAAACATGTGGAAAACAACATGCAAGAAAAACTGCTCTGTTTGTGTTAATCAAGAATGTCTGATTACAATGTGTTCGATCTCGGACTGCCACAGAGTATCGACTCTTCTCTTCTTCCTATTCTCTTCTCTCTACCTCTCTACCGACTAACTCTAGATACAAAGAAGATCTTTTTACAAAGAGGGGCTCCTCGAGCACTTCCCTCCATCCTCACCAACTCTCATTAATTACAATGAATTACATTGAATGGGCCATCTAATCTAAATTGGATCTAGATCCCCATCAACACGTCAGCCATTAAAGGTGACAGTAACTATAGCCTGCTCAAAGTCACGTCTTGGCTCTACCATCCTTACAATCATTTAATTACATTTTCAAAATTTGAAAACGAGAGGGCTACGCCTCTCTCCTTCCATTGAATGTGCACTTTGATGTGTTGGTTGGCTGGTGCTTGATGAAGTGGAGTGATGCTCCTGCATCACAACCCCAAAAAATACAATTCCCATCCACACAACCTCTGATACCTACACAGTTTCCTTCCCAAAAAATTCTTAACCCCAATAATAAGGTAGCTCGACCTATTTTCAACACTAAGTTACAACCCTTTCTTACCTATCTAGTAACCCTAGTGGACTTAGATTAAGAAATGTGCTCAATAAGAACTCTCCTACAATTATTAAAGAAGATTTAGAGGAGGAAACACATTAATTCATAAATGATAATGTTGAAATAAATCAAATTTCCCCACATTTAGAGCTCCCCAAGTCATCTAGTTTACCTCCCTATCCGGAAAGGTTAACCTTGGAAAAACCAATTGTTCACCTTGAATTTGACTTGGTCTCTAAATTAAGAAGTGTTTTCATAAAATTCTATTTATTGCAAGACATTAAAGGTATACCAATTTATGATAAAACCATTAGGGAACTTTGTGTAAAGAAACCCGTAAGAAATAATATAGAACAAACAAAAATCCAATTTGTGGGGAGATCCACAAATCTCATGTAAGGAAATTTTTTTGTAGAAAACTACCAAGATCGTGGCAACTCAATTGTTTCAGTGTGCATCAATTATGTTCTCATCAAACATTCTTATTTTTTTAGGGGCTTCCATCCATATCATGAATTTTCAGACCATGGAGAAATTAGAGCTACTTAACCTTCGTCTTACACCCATTGTTTTAGAATTAGCAGACCGATCTAAGATTAAACTTGAGGGTGTATTGGATGATGTGATTGTTTCCTTAGACTCATGGGAGTATGCTATTTAATTTATGGTTTTTCAACCGAAAACGTATTTAGGGGGCATCCCCTGATCTTAGGAGGACCATGGATGGCCACTGCAAATTCATTTATTGGTTGTAGGTCTAGGAACATGCTTATTTCTCATGGAGATTCAGTGAAAAATGTGACTTTGTATACTCCCGCCAAATCCTCTCATGAGAGTGAAAAAACTCCATGGATAAACACCACCAACAATGATGAAGGAAATGTTCAGCCTTTTTTTCAATAGATCATATTATGCAATTAAAATCACTCAATGAGGAAGATGAGATTCATATTTTTCTGGTCAATTTAGATCCTTTGCAAAATTATGATTTATCTTTTGATCATATTTTAGTTTGGATTTTCAAGAAATTTATAATTTGAATACTTCATAATCACTATAACATTATTCAATAGCCACTGAAATGTCATAACCAAGCACTATTCCTACTAAGATCAATTGAGGTAAATTTTTACATATAAATTCTCAACTTGACAGTTCTCAGGAGGAACAACTAATCAAAATGTTGCAAAAACACACAAGTGCCTTATCCTGGAACTATCAAGATATGAAGGGAATTCATCTTGAAAATTACACTCATCATATCTATATTTAGGAGAATGCATGTCCCATTAGGAAACCTCGGAGGCAGATGAACCCTGCTCTCAAATTAATTGTCAAATAAGAACTACAAAAAATTAGTTGATGCCCGGTTTATCTACCCAATTTTGGACAACCAATGGATCTCACCCCTTGTAACCTTACCTAAAAATAATGTTAAGTGGTTTATTTGTGTCAATTATAGAGAACTTAATAAATCCACTCTAAAACATTATTTCCCTCTTCCATTTATTTGTTGGATTACTGAGAGGGGGGGTGAATCAATAATAGAGCAACAAAATCCTTTTTAAACACAAAATGCAAGTGTTATATCAATGTAGCATTACCATACAATAGTTGCAGAGTAAATAAACACTGAAAAAATGATAAATCATACACATACACAGTACACTAGTGTTTTTACGTGGAAACCCAAAGTGGGAGAAAAACAAAAAAATGATTTTTCTTATATGTATTTAAGAATTACATTCATTGGAAGCCCTAACTTCCTTTGTTTTCTAGATGCAACTGGAAGGAGGCTCCAAACCCCTAGTTTCTCAGGCTACAACCTAAGGGAATCTCCAACTCCCCAATCCTCTGGATACAACCATAAGGAGGCTACAACCCCCTATGTTCTTTGACTACAACCAAAAGGTGGCTACAACCACTTGTCCTTGCCCTGTCCAACTGCCATGAAATAAAAGTAGAATGATGGAACCACTTTCACACTATCACTGTGAGATATACTGAGTTAAACCTGTTCCAATCAACATGTAATCAACCTTTACCATAAACATGTGCATCAACCATGCACCAACCTGTACCAAATAACCTGTAATCATCATGTACCATAAACAAGTGCATCAACCATGCACTAGCCTATACCTAAACATGTACCATCAACGAGTGCATCAACCATGCACCAAATATGTACCAATCATGCATCAAATACACATAAACTATGACTCATCAATATGTACCAACATCATCAAATATACACCTCATGTATGTCCCAACACATTAACTACTTGTCTCAACCATGTACCCAACATGTACCTCAACCAAAATACCTCATCAATTTCATAATCCAAATATTATTTGTAACTCTATAATAGACCTAGTGTATATGATCACATACCTGCAAACCTTCCTTAACAAGAGACTAGCATTTTCATCAAACTTTACTTTAGTCTCAAATGACTAGTTTTTTATTAGTCAACAACCCTAACTTGCAATAATCATAACTATGTACCTATAATGAATAAAGGTATAAAAATAGTACACAATTTTCTTCAGTGTGTTGTCTACAATTTCTCCAGGTTTCACTTGTTGGAACCTCCCAGAAAAGATGTTATAGCACAAATGGCATACCTTGTTGAATTCTGGCTTATTCTAGAGAGCGTACTTGTAGAGAATTCTCCACATAGAATATCTGTTGTATGGATATGAAAATGGTACACATAATAATACAAACTGTAATATAACCAATACATTTGGTATTACTGAATTTGGATCTTTTATGAAGAAGTTATGACGTTTTTACCCGAAACACTTGTTTTAGACTAGTTTTAGGACTAGCCTCAAACCCTAGTTCCACGGAGTGTAACTCCAAAAATACAACGACCCACAAGATGAACTTTGTATCACATCTACTTGGATATGTTTCCTCAACTCCTTCCGATTTTGAATTCTTAATCATTCTATAAAAAAAGTTATTGCGAAAATGGTGAGATGACCTCTAAATAACATACCTTAGAAAGAATCATCAAAAGAAATTATCCTCCCTTGAATTCTGGCCTTCTTTACTTCACCTTCCCTCTTAAACTCAACTTAGATATCCTTTGGTTACCTCAGTCACATGTACATATTCAATATGCTCAAGTGTTATTAAAATGAGAGAGCCTTGCCTCTTATTTATACTTTCATGTAGCTTCCTCAAGGAGTTACCTTTTAATCATCTTAACCCACTTTCCTTATTTTAGGGTTAACCCACTTCTAACCACTTGTCCACTTAATAATTTATCCATTAACTTTATTATTTAAATAATTTATTTTTCATCCTCTTTGCCTTATAGTACACCCATCACTAGACCTTATTATTTAAATAATTTCTTCTTTGCAAACAATTTGACTACTTTGACCTTTTGGGGCTTCTAGATGACTCATGAGGGTTCTCCAACTTCACATGGCCATAACTCTCTAACCACGATGATTTATGTGACGTTCCACATACCTCCAGAAATGGCATGGCATGTACTATCCATATATAATATACTTACCTTCAAATATATTAAAACTCATACAATTATACATCAAACAAACTTGTGTCCATTACCCAAACCTTTGTGCTACCGAAATTTGCTACCAGAATTTCTTCAAGGGTTGACATCAATGACAACCAAACCAAATAATCAACATTATTAACCAAGTTTTGGACACATTAGTTGGTAAAAATTATTTCTCTTTTATCAATGGATTTAGTGGTTATAATGAGATACAGATTGCACCCAAAGATCAGGACAAGAAAAAAATTTCATGTCCATGGGGGACATAAACTTATATATTGTTACCCTTTGGACTGTGTAATTCTCCCATGACCTTCTAGAGAGAGGTTTAATATATCTTATCTAACCTGATCCATGATTGTGTGGAACTTTATATCGACAATTTATGTGTATACGATGATACTTTTCATGAAGCATTAGATAATTTAGAGAAGGTTTTGATAAGATTCAATGAAACTAGCATTTCTTTGAGTGATGATAAATGTCATATGTTGCAGACACCGGGTATTTTTCATGGCCATGTCATATATAGTGCCATAATTCAAGTTGATATGGAAAATATTGAGCTCATACCAAGCTCCCAATTCCTAAATCGCCAAAAGATGTAAGAATATTTTTAGGACATGAATGTTACTACAGAAAATTCATAGAACATTTTATGAGAATAGCCACTCATTTATTTAAATTTCTCACCAAGGATACTAAATTTTTTTGGGATGATCATTTCCAACAATCTTTCTAGATATTGAAAGAAAAAATTTCCCATGCAAAAATATTGAGGGGGAAAAATTGGTCTCCCATTCCATATTCCAATGTATGCATCTGACACAACTCTTGGAGTCATGTTGGAAAAAAAATAAAATGAATCATCCTATGTCATTTATTTCATTAGCAAGAACTTAACACCAGCTGAATTAAAGTATACAATCATGGAAAAGGAACTTCTAGCAGTTGTGCATGAAATTAATAAGTTCAGACATTACATCATTGGGTATGAGGTCCTCATTCATATTGATCACTCTTTTATTAGGTACCTAATGAACGAACCTATAACCAATGGTAGGGTGACTAAGTGGATTTTTTTGTTACGAGAGTTTAACATTATTATTTTAGATAGAAACGGAAAGGAAAAATTGGTATTTGATTTCCTTTATAGAATTCATAATGAATATCAAGAAACTCCTTTATGTATCTACTAACTCCCTATGGTTTTTAGATGAGGCTGACTATTTGTTTACATGGAAATTTCCACAACATATTTCACCTAGTGAGAAGAAGAGGATCATCCAATGCAGTGCCTCCTATTCTTGGGTCGGAGGGGGCCTCTTCTGGACATGACCTGACTTGTTTATCAAAATATGTTTTTGAGAGGCTGAAGTGTTTGATATATTGAGAGCTTGTCATGATGATCCATGTGGAGGAAGCTTCACTGAAAAGAGAATAACATATAAATTTCTTCGTTCAGAATACTATTGGCCAACCCTCTTTAAGGATGCCAAACAATATGTTCAAATTTGTGACAATTTTCAACGAATGGGCCACCCTATATGATATGATGAGATACCTTTACAACCCCAAATGGTCAGTGAGACTTTTGAAAAATGGGCTCTAGATTTTGTAGGGCCGATTGTTCCTACATAAAAAAAGAAAACATGTATTTTGGTTTGTACTGGTTATGTTACCAAGTGGGTAGAATCCAAAGAGCACAGTTCACATCAAAGATGGTATAGGATATCATTGAGCAACATTAAATCAAACATCAAAAATCCTTTCCTTACCAACCACAAGACAATGGGAAAGTCAAGTCCACCAATAAGGTCCTTGAAGAAATTCTAACCAAGATAGTACAACATGATCATGAGTATTTGGAATATTAGCTTCTTGAGGCACTTTGGGCCTACAATACTAACACGGAGGAACAAAACTGGATTCACACCATATGAATTACTATATGGAAAAAATTCCTCCTTTTGATAGAGTTCCAAGTGAAGACCCTTAGGATTGCAGCTCATCTAGGAATGGATCTTTCAAAGGCCTAAAAAAAATTATATTTTAGCTAAATGAATTGGATGAGATACGTCAAGACTCCATTCAACATACCACCCTTTTCTAGCAGTAGATAAGTAAGTGGAATGACAAGTTTATCTAGAAAAAGAAGTTCAAACTAGGTGATTGGGCTCTCCTTTTTTATTCCAAGTTTAATAATTTTAAAGGAAAGTTCACCACATGTTGGTTAGGCCCATATGAAGTTCTTAATGTTTTTGACAATGGTTCTATGAAGATCCTGACTATTGATGGGAAGGTTTTTCTTTATTGGTCAATGACCATCGATTAATATTGTATAAACATATTTTCAGCTGAGATGAATTCATCCAGTGTATTCAACAATATGAGATAGAGGTACTAAGCATGAAGGATCCCCAACCCGTTTCAACCTCTCTCTCTATCTCTCTCTCTCTCTCTCTCTATATATATATATATATATATATATAATAATAATAATAAAGAAAAAATAATGCCCTCTTGTGAAAACCATCTCTTTGGCGGATTTGGACAGGGAATTTTCTGGAAAACCAAGTAACTGGATAGAAAATGTTCCCATCAATTTCCTCAAATAAAATGGAGACTATTGATTACAAGATATACAATTTTGGTTTGTTCCAAAAAGAGGGAGATTTTTTGTGCCTAGTTTCTTAATGGCAAGGTCAACAAGGTATGAATTAGGTCTATGAAAAACCTTCTCATTATAGAGGTTAGGATAACCATTCTTGTTGTCTTATCACCATAGTTAGAAACCATATCCATTGTAATTAATTTTTACGATACTAGAAACTTCATTGGAGGGTAAAAGTTCAAAATAAAGTTTTGCATGTAATGTTGATATAATATTGCATTATGGTCCTTCAAAATCATTTGATCTATTATCATATCAGTTGATGGGGGATTCATTAAGGCCCTTCTTCTGAAAAACCTTGTCCTAGAGACTACACCACATTATCTTAGGTCAAGGTTAGATATTCCATAGTGCCTTGGGATCTAGATGCATCAATGGTAGATCTCCTTGTCGTCAATCATGGGGATTCAACAATGCCTATTGATTAGCGAATATTTCAAGTAACTTCACATCAACACATATATATTTACATGTCAAGATGCACTAACGTACTTTATCACTCAGTAACATCAAGGGTTATTTTCTTCACGTTGGTTAAAAATAAACCTTAATGGTCGGTAATCCAACAATTTATTATCATGATCAACATTAGCACATTCATTCCCTTGATAAGAATTGTACCTCTGTTTTTAGGTAGTAGATGAAGACTATCAAGTTTTATGGTATTAACAACAGATTGCAACAATCACTTTCCTTTTGCTAAAGTTTTTTTGTAGAAGCATGTTATAATAAAAGACTTCCATTCAGTCTAAGAAAAAAACACGGTTTATGTAGTATAGTTCAACTTGGGACAATAGCCTCAACCATAGTCCATCCTCGTTTCATACTTGCATTCATACTACAATTATATTTCCTTTTAGCATCTTCATAACATCATCCACTTCAGCATGTTGAGTTCAGATTCAACTTTCATATCTTCCTTTCTCATATTTTCGGCTCTCTCCTATTGTCAACAACGCTTTTCCTTAGTGTATTTCATCTTGAGAGATCAACATTTTAGAAGCAACATCAACATTTATAATTTTAGTAGCTACAAGAAGTCCTGTAACCATTAATTATTCATATAACTATTATATCAAGATTTTCCTCACCATTGCTATCTTGCACAGAGGACCATTTTCCATTTCCCTATGCATACTTTTCATCCCTTTTTTGATGAATCCAAAGATAAAAATATACATTTTTCCACATATACGCTCCCTAACTTATATGCAAGATGTGTATATGCTTGTTGCTCCATTACAGCTCACGTATATTGGGATTTGTGCTAGAAAATATAAAATGAGGTTGTGTTTCCATGTCACGACAAAAGATCTCTGATCCTTGGCCTTCCATGTACTGGAAACGTTTTGACTCGGCCCTTCAGTTGCACTCTGGAGGCTATAAGAGCACAATTTCAAACTATGGAAAAGAAGGAGAAAGCATTCAACTTTGAGAGCAAAGTTACTCTGGAGAAGTTACTTCATATTGAGTCTCCATCCCTTTGTCCCTCAAGTCTGAACACAATGTTCAACCACCAAGCTCTTCCCTTATTATTGAGAGGACCTCTTTGCCTCTTTCTCATGAGCTTGCCTTTTGTGGAGGATTGAAGTGGTGGGGACCCAGTTGGAAGGAATTTGGTTTCTTGGTTTTGAACCATGTCGACACAGAAGTCTGTAACGTTGACACTTATGTTGATCAATTATTAATAGAAATACTCCTTTCCCATCCTATTGGTATATTTCAAATATATGATTATTATCCATGGGCGTGTTTGTAATGTTTATTAATGGATTATGTTATTTGAAGTGCTAACCCCTTTTATATCATCACTATGTACTTGCTTTTCTTGTTTGTTGAGAACTTCTCACAGGTATCAAGCTTTGGGTCAAAGTGCTCAATGGCGGAACATCATCAAACATTGGATCGAGGTAGGCCTCTTTCTTGTATTTCACATTAGTTTATATATCATATGTTGGAATTGAGTTGAATTCTACAGTCATACCTGTTTGTTGTGGTTTACCCTTAGCCATAGAGAATTTTTCCCTTGTAACAATAACCATTGTCTTCTATAGTTACAGGACCCCTGTATCAGTTACAAGATGACATGTAGCCTATCAAGTGAAGCTTTTCCATCATTTATAGATTTCTATTTCCATCAGTAAGAGTCTCGAGTTTCCCAAGTATGATTGGGTCCTTCTCTTCATCATTTTACAGGTTTACATCAACAACATCATATATTTGTCTTCCCTTGTGCCAATAATAAATTTCAACACCAACAATGTCATCATTTTGTAATTTCATCTACATCAACATTTGGTAATTCAATTGGTTCAGAAACAAGAATTCAATGATCTCATAAGCTTAGTATAATGCAATAGCAGCCTTAGGTTTCCTTTGTTTCCTCTGTTAACATATAGGATGTACTAGAGTCAAGGTTTTCTCCCATCTTTTAAAGTTTTTGTTAGTCTAGTATTAGAAGGACTCTTTTGGTCTTTATTAGTCATGTTCTTTGTCCTTCTTATAATACATTTGTTTAAACTTGTAGGCTTAAGTCATAAATTCATGTTCTCAAAGTCTTGAGTCACGTTTCATATCTATAAATCACGACTTTGATTTTCTCAAGGTCTAGAAATATTATCAGAGTACAGTTACAAAAGTCTTGATGTCATGATGGTGTTTGTCAACATTTGTAACAAGGGAAGGTATTGGTCATATATGCATAGTTTGAAGGTCACCATCAAGTGTTTTTTTCCAAAATAGGGGTACAAAAGGTTTTAAATATCCAGTTAACCATCTAAGTGTCATGACACTTGTCAAATCTCATTCACTGCAAACTCTCCTAAAAGTCCACAATAATTCAAAAGCACCTCATGCGCTAAATCATACATAATCACCATTTGCAAAGCGTGGCACTTGATGTATTATTTTTTTCATGGCCTTGTGATCATCAGTCATTTCCAAAAAATCGGTTTCAAAAGGAAGATTCAACCATTTCATGCTATTTTCATTTGCAAAGGAAGTTGTTGCAAACTCTCTATCGCTACAGACTGTGTGTTGTAGCAGTTCGTTAGTGCTACAAAATTTCCTCTAGAGGCTGGTGATGAGTTAGGGTTGATGATTCAACTTTATGCAGCAAGGGGTAAACATCGTATGCTAGGTGTCATTACTTGATACTCAAATTCCATCATTTTGAAACCATTACAGTCATTTAAGAAACTTATTTGCTACATAATTGTATATGTTGCAAATTGGTTAGTGCTACGAATCCCTTGTTTCATACATAATCAAAAACCCTAGCATACCTCTCCTGCACTCAGGTTTTAGGTACCACCATTCCATTCAAAAAATATCATCTCACACCTAATCTCTGAAATGAAATTTATTTTGATGAAAACCCTAGCTACAAACCCACATGTTGCAAACTAAATTAGTGTTGCAAACTCTCTGTTTTTTATAGTTCCTTCAAAAGTATTACTATTTGAGATTTCATTCAGTCTCAGGTTGTCATCACTTCATTCAATCTTCTATATTCAAGTTACATTTTACCCTCTGCAACATTATTCCAGTATAAACCCTACATGCAGAAAAACCATAAGTTCACTAGATTTCATCACACAGTCTATTGGCAATAGTTATCAAAGAGGTTTTACTCTTATTTGACTTTAAATGGAATCTCAACAAATGAATAAGATCCATAAAGGAGGGGATATTTTCATAGTTGAACCCCATGACACTGAAGTGGCAAAACAATTTTCATTGAACTTCATTGGAGTAAAAACAAAGTTGGTACACTTGAGTTTGAAGTTACAGAGCAATCCATTTCCATAGATACAAAGATACCAATTCAAGGGGGAAAATGGTTCAAATTTATGTCTTTGAAATATGACTTTTCTAAATATTTCCTAAAGCCATAATATCAAGAGGACAACTTATCCAAAGGAGTACCTAGAAGCCATATGGTGGAGTAATTTGATAATATGCTCAAGGTTATATAGAGTTACTTTACATGTGAGGGTATATTTAATATGGTTTATCAGTACCATATTAGACTATTGGTGCATTTCACTGGAAAAAAATTCATTAATCTACCCTTTTACTTGCTGAGAAGTCTCAGAAAAATGTCAGATAAGGTAAAATCCAAGTCCAAGCTGGTGGAGAGCAGTGTCTTTCATTCTGGACTAATTAAGATTCTAGTGTTAGAGGAGTTGAAAAATATTGACAGTGATTGGGATACTTTCTTGACTTCATCGGGATTTCATCCAGATATTGTTAACACTCCAAAAACTAAAAAGAGAACCCCTACCTCAGTTGATAGGATTGTGCACACTGAATCAAGCAAAAGGAGAAATATAGTTAAGCAGGAAAAGACATCAGATCCAATTTATCACATAGATGAAGGCCCTACACAACCTGTTGCTAAAGAAATCTCTCCTATATCAAAGCCTTTACCTTTAGAACCATATTATAGTAAAACAATAATGTTAAAGGGAAAGGAATTGGTTTTTAGTGAACCTATTGTTGAACCAGCTAACCTAGAAGACCATTTACAAGAGAAGTAGTAAGACATCATGTCCCTGTTGAATAAGATGCATCCAAAGCGCAATATCAACAAACAAACAAATCCAAATCTCATAAATATACTATAGAAATCATTGAAATAAAGTCCCCTTATGAGGAAAGCAATCTTAGCTTCAAAATCCTCAGGAAGCAACTGCAAGAGGCAAGAGTTGAGAATGAAAAATTGAAAAAGGATAATATACAAGCTATAATCTAGTTGAAATAAAACATAGGAATGTGTGAAGAAACCTTTGCAAAGGAAAAATATATGGTGAGAGATAACTTCCCTTGCATAGACAAGTCAAAAATGTGTACAGGCAGAAAATATATTTTCAAGATGAGATCAGAATTTGAAAAATGAATTGAAGCAAGCAGAGGAAAATATATCTAGAAGGAATCTGGACCTGTTGGCTTAGGCAGCCATTAACCAAGATCATGGAGCATCATTTATGCAACAATATATCAATTTTTGTATGGTTCCTTACATGTGTTGATTCACAAACCCTAAGTTTTTTTTTTGTCTTATGTTACTTATGATTTTTCTCACTTTCTGTTTTGGAAGTCATTCTTCATGGTTCAAAGGTTGTAGGAGGCATTAATAGAGGCTCAAAGATTCTTTGCATGTTTTTACATCAGTTGCAGTAAGCATAAAAAGGTGTGTGTCTAGTTGTATGCTTGAGGGCTTGTGTTGTAATCATTTCTGTCATTGAATATTTAAAAGAGTAGTTTTATCATATTGCTTAAATTCTCCATCTTCATTTATCTTTTCATCTCACTTGAATAAATTGTAGTCATTAAGGATTAATTATTGTTTATGTATAGGATATTCTTGAACTACAAATGGTTTGCATCGATTTCCTAGTATCCATGTTATTTATTCGAGTATTTCTTAATCCATTTTTGCAGAGAGGATATTTGTATGATGGTTGTTATTCTTTTTGTTATGATCCTCATTATTTTCATCATTATGTAAGCCTGTGTCTAGAATGTTGTCTGGAATGTTGTTTGATTTTCTTCAATCTGCAGAGTGAAAGGACTCCATGGCCAATGGTACATTATTGATCTATACATAATTTGTTTCCCTCTCTCTTTCTCTTTCTTTCTAATCCACCTACCAAACTTGATTTTATCTTTCCAACATTCAAATGGGTATTAGTCTTGTTATTAAAGAAGTTTAAGAACAACTCCTAGTAGTAAAATTTATGGTGTCATTGTCGAGGAGGCAAAATTGAAGATCTTTCCCTGGGTTATATGATAAGGATAATACTGGTTTTGATGGTGTATAGAAACCAGTAACGGAGGAGAATGGATAATTCACCTGGAAACTATAGTTTCAGTTGTGGATCCTAAGAGAAGAAGAACGAGAGATATTCCACTTTCACCTCTGGCCACACATGTACCAATCCCAAATAAAATCATAAAGAATGGAAAGGATTTGCAAGGAGCCTCATCTTCTAAATATCCAGGTACTATTGGGAACCTACCCGATTCTATATTTTACACACCAATTGATATTTCTAAATATGTTCATTTGTCTAAGGTTCAAACCCCTATAAAATCCCAACTAGAAGGTCATCCTCTTGAACATGCACATTTTTCTCTTGATTTGAAAGAAAAGAGCCTTGAAATTTTTTATTTCCTTGCATCACCCGAAGTTGTTAAATGGCTTAGAATTGAAAGTTTAGAATATTTCCTAGCTTTAGGATCTCCAAACACTAATTTACTCAAGTCCATTAAAACTGAATAAAAAGGAACTTCCTTCCCTATTAAGACCTCAACAGAAACATCAAAGACTGGCCCAGTCCCTGTCAAGTCTGAGTCTTCTAAAGTATTGAAAGAAATTATTTTTAGTGAAATAATTTTTCCCCTTCCCAGTTTAAAAGAAGAAAGCTTTGAGACTTCTGGAATTCCATTACTTGTTGAGTATGAAAAATAATCTGCAATTCAAAAGGTTGAGAAAGAAATAGAGTGGGTAGAATGGGAATCTCCTTTTCTAAGTGTTGATTCACCTAAATTTTTTCAAGTTGAGACATAAGAAGTTATGTCCTTTTCTCAAATTCCAGTAGGATCACCAAAGTCACAACCCACTTCACCTCATTCTACTTTGTCTACTAGCTTCTATGTTGTAAGCTCATCAAAAAATCCTAATATTCGGACACCTCCTTCTCCTAAGATGGCATGATTGAATCCACCTCTAAACATAATGGATGCCATTGTGTCTACTAGGTATGCACAATTAGTTCTTCCTTAGCCCATGAATTCCCTTCCAGTTGGATATTACCTTAAGTACATGCCAAAATTCAATGGAGAAGAAGATATTATTGCAGAAGAACATCTTGCTACTTTTTATAGTTATACAGATAACCTGAACATTGAAAATGAAGATGTATGGATGAGGGTATTTGTGTAGATCCTAGATGGAGAAGCCCACAAGTGGTTTAGAGGTTTACTTTGAGGATCAATAGCTGGAATTGAGGCCCTGGATGATTCTTTCTTAAGGCATTGGGGTGAAAAGAAAGATTTTGTGTACTATATTACAAAATTTTGGGCTCTCAAAAGGAAGGAGGGAGAATCTGTTTATGAATTTTCTAAAAGGTTTAAAAAAATATGCAATAAAATTCCTACTGAGATTAATCCCACAAAGACCTCTACAAAAATAACTTATGCAAGTGCCTTTGACCCAGATTTTTTTCTGTTGTTGAGAGAAAGAATATCTGCTACATTGGCTCATATGCAAGATGTTTCCCTAGAAGTTGAGTCAGATATTCTGGCAGCACATAAATTAAGACGCAGATCTAGCAGAGAGAGGAGAAAACAAAAAACATTAGCTTCTCCTTCAGATACTTCAGGTACAGATCCAAAGGTTGATGAGTTGACCAAGCTAGTAAAATCATTATCTGCAGAAATGGAAAGGTTAAATATTGAATGGAGACAAGCCAATAGAAACCCTCAAGACTTTGGAAACATGAACCAGTTTAGAAGGAAAAATAATCCACCTCGGGTTTTGTAGAGAGACTGTAGGAATAATGAATATCAAAGAGTTCAAGCCCCTTTCCAAAATAATCTATTTGATGAAGAAAATGAAGCAAAAGAGGTGGAAGGAGTAGAACCAGAGATTCATTATGTTACATATAACCCTACCTCACCTCATCTTACTCAAAGTGAGTATGAGGAGTACTTGATGTGTAACCAGATAGATGAATTCGCTCAAGAAGAGCAGGTTTATCAAATATAACATGAGATAAAAGTAGAATATTGACAAGATAAATAAACCTCCTCAGTCCAAAAGGACAGATGCCCCTATGAAGGTTTCCCCTACCAAAGAAACAAAAGGACAAAAAAATCAACCAGTGATAAAATCTCCTCCACTTGAAGTGAAAGACGGTGAAAAATCTCATTTTAATTTCAGTTTTGAGCATGAAGTTCAAAAAATTAAGATTCATGTTCCCTTGCTTGAGCTAGTAAAAAATGAAGGGTTCAAAAAATAAATTTTGAAGATTATGCAGCTCACATCTCATCCATATCCTTCAGATTATATCAATTTACAAGATGAGAAGCCTGCATTCATATTGGTTCCCATGGTGGAAGGTAGAGATGATTCTTCTCCTCTATTTTACACTTCTTTGAATGTGCATGACACGATCTTGCATAATTATCTTATGGATTCTGGTGCATCCTGTAATCTGATGCCTAAGGGTGTCATGGATGAATTGGGATTAGAAATCACTAAAACTTATCATGACCTATACTCTTTTGATTCAAGGAAAGTAAAGTGTCTTGGGGTTATAAAATATTTAGTTGTTACACTTTTCTAATTGCCTATGAAAATCATGGTCATGGACATTGTACTTGCAGATGTACCCCCAAAATTTGGGATGTTTCTATCTAGATCATAGATCAAGAGGTTAGGAGTAACTTTACAAATGGATCATTCTTATGCTACAATACCAGTCTTTGGGGGTGATCACAAGAGATTGCATAGAGAATCTCAACTGGCCTATTTCATTAATGATGAGAACAATCCTACAAACCATCCCATCTATATTGTTGATATTTATTTGGGGTCTAGTATTCTTCATCTTACTGGTTCCCCTCAACCATTCTTAGAGATCAATAATCAACAATCAACAAAATGTGAAATAACTGGATAGGGGGTTCAACTGTGGAAGATGTATTTTGATGGTGCATATTCTAAAGATGGGGTTGGTGTAGGAATAGTCTTCATCTCTCCTTCCAAAGAATTCATAACCTTATCATTCAAACTTGAGTTTGAAGTGAAAAATAATATTGCAGAATTTGAGGCTCTGATTCTGGGGTTCATAGTTGCAAGGGACATGAAGATCGAGGGTCTAACAATATTTGGTGATGCTAAGATGATTATGAAATAGGTAAAAAAAATCTATTAGACTAAGCATATCAGGTTAAAGGCCTATAGAAATGAAGCTTGGGATCTGGTAGAAAACGTCTTCTCAGCATTCAACATTTCTTATATTCCTAGGAGTGTTAATTCAATAGTTGATTCCTTAGATGTTTTGGCTAGAATTTTTAGAATTCCATTTCCTCCCAAGCTCAAATATGATGTTGAAGTTAAATACAGGCCTGCCATTCCTAAAAATGTCAAGCACTGGAATTTTTTTGAATATGATGAAGAATTGAAGAGGTTTTTGGAAACAATGGATGAAATTTATGCCCTGCATATTGACCAAGATTCAGTTGATGGTAAAAATCTACATGTTGATAAGTTTCTCAACAAAATTGCAGATCCTCAAATTGTTCAATTTCCAGGTACTCAAATTCCTAAAGGAATGTTTCCTTTATATAGGCTCTTTGATAGTAATTATGTTGTTGTTGTTAAAATGAGCATTTCTAAATAAAATGTAGACCCGATAGACTATAGATTAGGCACTGAAGAAGATCCCAAATATGTAAAATTGTCCAAAATTTTATCAAAAAATTAGAGGGTTGAATATGTCAAATTGTTGAAATAAGTTTCTGATGTGTTTGCATGGAAATATGAGGACCCGCAGAATTATGATACAAGCATCATTGAACATAGGATACCTTTTGTTGGCACAGGGGTAGACCCAAGGTTCAATGCTTCAACAACATACCAACAAAACCCTAACTACCGACCCTTTTGGCAACACCTATGAAGAAGATGAAGTCTCACCCGAGGTAGAGGCAAGGGGGTTTGTAAGACTCAAGTGTCTACAACCTAGCTGGAACATAGATCTATGATTACAATACTCAACAGAGAACTTAGTAGATAACATTCATTAGCATTTAACCCTTATTCACATCTTAGGTTAAACCCTAATTACAGAGCAGCGCAGTCTTCAACAAGATCTAACACATCCAAGCACTTATCACATAGAATTAGATTAGATCTAGCATTCATTCATATTACTAAGCTCTAAGCTACTATATCCGATCCATCTAACATACAAAAATATGACAATACTAAGAATAAATCACATCAATCACACAAAGCAACCATAGCATAGGATATATGTGGTTCACCCCCAGCATGGGGCTACATCCACCAACTCTTCATCTTCTTTATTATCTTATTTCAATCTTCTCACATGCACAGAGCCACAAAACCAACTCTGCATAGGACATGAGATCTGCGCGTACCTCACCAGATCCTCCTTCACCGAGCTTGGCACAACACAAAACCTCTTTACAATTACTTGCACTCAGCTCTGCAAGTTCACAACACACAATATGCACAAAGCCTTTACAATCACATAGATCAACTACTTACATTGCTTGCACTTAGCATGATATCACCCTTAGCACCACCTACTTACATCGCCTAGCTTTCTATTTATAAATTACAAAAGGGGCCAAATCATGGGTAAACCCATGGGCCGACATCCTATACCCGTTACATAAACCCTAAACCCAAAAGGGCTCACAAAAGGGGGCGAAATCCCATGATATCCACTTCGACTGGCACTCTGTCTTCGACCAGCCTGTCGAAGTCCAAAAATTGGTCAAACATGACCATCATTTCCACAAAAAACTGGTCGAGGGCCAACAAGCCCCCAAAACTCAACTGTGACTATTCCCAAGTCACTCTGATCTCGATAACTCTGCCTCGAAGGCCTCGAGATTGGTGTTGAAGGAAAATATCCCTACAGACAGGTAGATCTCCTCTTGAGAGCTAAACTCTTAACTCTTAAGACAGACGATGCTTATCATGGACACTAACTTCCTTCTAGATCTAGATAAACTAATGTGTGAGGAGGAAGGAGAAAATAAGTACCTTTTACCAGTGTTTGTCCCTGCACAGTCCGAGTTGAGCTCTAATCTTACGCTCCTCGATAAGCCCTGTAGACAAACAAAAGTACAAACAACTTCCTACTCTACTGAGATTAGTTCGAAATAGACCTATCTATTAGAGACAAATTCATGTGAGATCAAACACAGATTTGAAAGAAACAAGCCAAGCATATTATATTAAAGAGAACAACAACGAAGAATGCTTACAGCCATAGATGTGAGTGTAGCAGCTTCGTCAAGCCTTCCTCGTCTGAACCCTTGCTCAAACAGTCCACACACTGAATGTTGATGTTTCGAAAGACACCTTCTTCATGAGATCATAGGTTAGATGCTTCACAATTATTTCCCTCCCTTTCACCATGAGAAGGCCTGTTTAAATAGGCTTGGAGAGGCCCAACCACTTGAGATATCTTTAGGGTAATTTGAGGATTTTCCTCCTCCAGTTATGGATCTACCCTAAGATCATGGCTTGACCAAGGATTCAAAACCAACCACCTTTAGATATTGAGGGGATATTTCCCTCAATCTTCTCAACAAACCAATTTTCTCCCAGAATAGGTAGAGCTCCCCCAAAAGGGGCATCAGAGCGTTATAGTGCTCATTGAAAGAAGGAAAACAAGCGTTGGTGCTCCTAATAGTGACAGCGCTCCCCATAAATGGAATCAGGGCGTTATAACTCTCCCTAACAGTATACGGGCGAGCGCTCCTCTCCAAAAATACCTCTTGAGTGGGTTTTCTAGTGGCAAAAGGTTTGTAAACTCTATTAACCCATTCCTCTTCTTCCAAATCAATTGTTTGAGGTGTTTCAAGTGTCCTTCTGATGTCGTTATAGGCACAACATAGACATTATGGTAGTATGATTTTTCTAACACTTGCGACACTTGTGACCAAAATGTGACACTTGCGACACTTGTAATGACGACACTTGCGACACTATCGAAGTCAGTAATTTTGAAGTGTAACAGATTGCCCCCCAAAGTATGAAGTTAGAAGACGAGAACTGATAACTGAAATGCTTTGCAGACTTTCAAGAAAGGGTGTGGGCTCAGAGAACTTAACAGAAGCTGCACACAACCATCAAACAAATATTAAGACATGCTTCAAACCCAAGGCATGCATACCTATGCTTGAGTGATAGAGACTTGCAAGATATGGCCACCATAAAATACACTGTGGATCCATAATTATATTGACAAAACATTATAGCCACTAAAGATACACTGTGGATATATACTCCCATGACCTGAATTGATAGTAGCCACGAAGAATACACAGTGGATCTACGATATGACAAGACATAGCCACGACCAATACAAAGTGGATCTATGTGACAATATATGTGTCATTGTTCAAGAGAAACTTTGTCGCAACCTGGGCAAAGTACATATCAGAGTGATCACTCAACCAAAGGTATTCTGACCGATCCCGATGTAGTACAAATCTAACCATGTGAATAGATGTCTTGATGTCGAACATGGCAGAAACCACTTGATTACCGGTCAATGATGTAAACCATTAACAAGTGCGAGGGAGATCACCATTGATGTCAATGATTCCCAAGGTACTTCTAGTACATTCCAACGAATGTGAATGGATGAGCTGAAGTCGAACATCTATGGAATCATCCGATCATAGGTCAATGATGTAAACCCACTGTCGAATGTGAGGAGGCATGCAGGTCCCAAAGTACTAACTAGTTTCTAAGTCTATTTCCTAGATAATGTGTTGAAGTCGACAGGCATAGACTCGTCGAAGGAGGGCCTTGATGTATCCCCCATCAATGACATGAAACAAACACAGAGATGTAATTGGTATATCAAATGAACATGGACTGACACGGGTATTGAGACAAGGTATTTGTGATGGCTGACTCTCGAGGAGAATACTTCCCTTGAACACTGAGGCAAAACAGCAGAAACATGACATGGACCAAAAGACGATAATGCAGTGGATACTGTGACTTTCGTTGGGTGATCCAAAGGAGTAAGAAAAACTCAGAGGATTGGTTCAGTGCAAAGGTTTAGCGGATTGAGATGTGCACAAACACAAAGTGTCATATTCAAGGGAGACTCTAAGAGTTACTTGGTAATGTTCTCAAAAACTTCTTGGCTTGCTTCTTTCAATTTTTCTCCCATCCAGATAGATGATTACCTCTTTTTAATTTAACGAGCTCGAGGAGGGTAACACATGCTCGATATAACTTACCTTTGGTAAGTCCTTCTTCCTTTGTTTAACAAACTGGAAGAAGTAAGGGTTTGGATCTGTATGGGCCTGTAGATGTTTGTTTAACGAGTCCAAAGACATAAAACTTGAAGGTTTTTCATGATTATAGAGTCTGGAAAAACACTTAAAAGAGAACTCTCTCAGTTCCTTTTTTGTAAAGTAGTTTGATGAGACCGAAAAAGAGATAAACTATAGCTCAACATATGTTTTATTCAAATACTTTAACTAGCATGAAAAGAACAAGGTCGCTCAACAATCTTTTCATGTTTAGAGAGTCTGAAAAGAGCTTAAAGGCGACTTCAGGGGGTTCCTTTTTCATGTATCCATACAGGTCCGAAAAAGAGATAAACGTTTACCCAGATGCATTCTCATGTATTTTCGAGCACAAGAAAGAACAAAGACTAAGCTCGGTATGCCCCCAACTTGAAAATCTAGTGGTTGAACTCCAGAATGATCATTAAAGGCTAGAGACATGCCCCCCAAGCTTCAATTCATTCACCGACTTTGAGGTTGTCACCAAGTTCTCTACTAGAGGATAAAAAGGAGAAGGGTGGATGAAAAGAAGGTTCAAGAGAGGTGATTGTTTCATTTTTAATGAGCTTGACATAGGAAAAGAACTATGCTCAGGGCCTCTTTTTCATTTTTTAACGAGCTTGCTATAGAGAAGAGAAACTATGCTCGTAACTGCTTCTTGATCATGGCTTCCAAGAGGATAATGCTCTGGAAGGATACCGTGTCAAAGGACAAAACTTGGTCATGGCTTCTAGGAGATCTTCGCTAGATGGAAGATAATCACTCAAGAAGGAACACATATCGAGGGTCGCAATAAGGGTAAGGAGATCAGGCTCCAATAACCCTACCGCAGAAATCACCATGTCAACTACCGGATCTAAATCATCAGAAGTTGAAGTCATGGGAGATGATGGAAAATCAACATCAGGAGGGGAGATAGAGTGTATATATTCCCGAATTTCTTCATGAGGGGGAAGAAAAGAGGATCGGTGATGGTTATTATCCCGAGGTAAATTGTCAATGCGAAGAATTTCCGGAATAGATTCATCAAAAGGAAAAATTGGAGAAATTTAGTCGATCGCAGACGACAAGGAACTCAATCGTGTTTGCATCGAGGAAACGTCAGGTGCCAATAAGTGTTGGTCATGCGACAAGGGAGAAGCAGATTGGATAGAAACGTATGATGGTTCGTTTGGACTAAGTGGCAAGGTGTCACCTAGTGCATCGAATTCCAATGGACGAGGTACAATCCAAGGGTTAGATGATTCCAAAGATTGATAAGCCGCGGTCGAAATCATATCGACGGTGGCAATATGATGTGTAGTCGGTGGAAGTGGTGTAGGGAAGGTACCCATGAGGCTAGAATATTTCAGTAAGCCAACACCAACGCTTTCATACATGATCTTGTGGTCTCCCAAGAAAGGAATATTGTTGGTAGCAGGAGCGCGAGCATCGATCGTGCAGAAATCCAACTGATCAATAGTGACAATTTTTCCCTGATGAGGAAATTGGACACATCGAAAAACTGACGAGGCAATGATAGTCATAGCATAAAACCAACTTTTTCCAAGTAACAAGTTGTAATCGAGGGGAGCATCGACCACCTCGAAATCAACATTAACATGTTTTCCACCCAATTGGATGGGCAGGGACTGTAAAATCTCGTGGGGATGAAAACTTCCCCCATTGAAGGAGCTTAACATCATTGGCGATTTGTTAAGTGAGAGTGATATTAAACCTTTGCAACACACCAAAGACATGAAACAAGTTGAGGCTCCCTCATCCAGAATAGTTTGATGTATTTGTTGGTTGTGAACAACAACATCAACTTGGAAAGCAAGTTGGTGAGAGAGTCAAGACGCATAATTGTCCAAGTTAAACATGATATGGTTGGACGACTTAGGATCAACAGCACTAAGAGCGGCCAAGATCATTCTACGTTGACGGGGGGAGTGTTGTAGAACTTCTAACGTAGACATAGCACACGATGCTTGAGCCAAATCTTCAACAATGTTGTAGTTCTGGGGGGCACGTGAACTAGGATTAAAGGTAGCTTTACATATAGTGCTCTTAGGAGAACATAAGATAGAGTCGAACGAGGGTTTCTCAATTTGAATTGGTCCAGACGGAGGATTAACCGATGGAAGACTAACGGAGGATGATGATGGATCCGGTAAAGTACTGGTATCGTTAGTGTCTTTTCCTTTGTCAGGGTTACCTGGTGTGTTGTATGTCTCAGAGAGAGTGGTCAAATTGATCTCATTAAACATATAAATATGTGCACTCGACGAGGCCTCATCATGAGGATCGCTAGAACTTCCCCCGGGAGAGGGGGTTTGAGCAACCATGGATTGCTGCTATGGAAAAGGTTGAGTAAGCACAGAGGGTAGTGACTTTCCTTGGAAAATTTTGTCCAATTCATTGTGAAGTGGACAGTCTCGAGTGTAGTGATCGTCACCACAAATGATACACGAGAATTTTAGTTTCCGTTGTGTTTTCTTTTCGGTAGCAGGTGTTTGATTTTTTGGTTGTTCATTGTTATTTTTTGATTTATTCTTTGTCTTATTCTTACCTATGGATTGTTGTGAAGGGGCATATTGAACTACATTCACCTCAGAGATCTGATTTTTGGGGGAGGTAGAGGAGAGTGTGAGCGATTGGGAAGTAGATTGAGTTTTGATGGAACTGATAACACCATCCGCATTAGATGAGGATGACGGTTTAGAAGGATCGGTATTAGCTCGAGCAGCATTCGGAAGCAAATCATACAAAGTACCAGATTGTGAATAAACCAAATCTAAGTACTAAGCCCAAGCGATGGCTTGTTCCTCAGTGACCGCACCACCCATAGCGACATCGCAAGCGATCGGGGGTAATAGTGATTTAGTAAACCATTCCGCCAATAGTATGTCAGGAATGACTACCTTGATCATCCTTCATCGTCGCCTCCACTCATGAATATGGTCAGAGATATGCACAGAGTCAGTTTGACGAAGGGAGGTCAAGAGTTCAGTACCTGTCTCGTAGCGAATAGGCAATTGAAAGTGCGTGAGGAAAGACATGGTGAGGGAATTGAAATCATGAAAAGAAGCATGTAGTAGTTCAATATACCACTTTGTCGTCGAACCTATGAGTGTTCGCTGGAAAATATGCAAACATACAGAATCATCCATGAGGGAGTTTGATGAACACCACAAATGGAAAGTCATCAGATGGTTGTTTGGATCTTCGCCATATTTTCCGTCAAATTTCAGAATATCAGAAGGAAGTTTAGCTGGAATGACTGGCCAAACCGGTGAATGAAAAATAGGATCATTAGTTAACCGAGACAAGTCTGGGAGATCCAGAGTCATAAGGAAAGGTAGTTATTAGTTAATTTGCGGATGATACTGGTGCGGCATAGGAACACCAGTAGGACCATAAAATAGGTTAGGTGGATAGTTGTAACTAGTGGGTCCTCCTATATATGGTTGTTGCTGGCTAGGATAAGCAGGATTCGATGGTGGATGAGAAACATTTTCATAATCCAGTGGGTTATGAGCATTATAGGCCGGGTGATTTGCCGGAGGATAAACATTTTTCCCTTGAGAATGGTAAGGAGTAGATCCCATAGGTGGATACACATTAGACCCATGAGGAGGATAAGACTGTGGTCCCAGAGAACTCCAGGTGGTGTTTGGGATGCCGCCTGGATAAGGTTGTCCATAAGATGTTCCGGAAGGAACAAGATTTGATATTCCTCCTAGTGGATTATGAGATGGGTGCCCCCCAACGTGGGATTGAATAAAAGTGCCTCCTGAAGATACTCCCCAGGATTGTGAAGGGTTTCCAACAAACGAAGGTTTCCCCCCTCCCAGCGGTGGATTTATGACAAGGGTATGACTGGAAAACGAAGGTTTCCCTCCAGGAGGAGTATGAAAAGGGGGTTGTCCCATGGGAGGGGTAGGATTTCCATGGAAAAGTAGTCCTCCAGGAGGGAAAGGTTTGTTATATGGTGGTTTCCCTCCAACCAGTTGTGTTTGGCTAGCAGGGATCTGCATTCTCGACTGAAAAGATGTCCCAACAGGATCGTGTGGAACATGCAGAGCTGTAGAGTAAAATCTTGTAGAAACGCGGGTAGAGATTGAAGTGTCTTGGAGATAAGTAGAGGTGATGAGTCCAACATTAGGATGGACGTGTGCTGGCGTAACAGTAGGGTTAATGACCTGATCGTCTGGGTGATTCATGGTTTGACCTGATGGTCCTATTTCACTAGGAGCGTCATGAGGATGAAAGGGTTGTCGAAAGAATTCAAAATTTTCATAGAGATCACGTCCCGATGAAGTCCTCCATACAGAATGAGCAGGTGTGGGATTAGTATCTACTGCGGTGCTAGGATGAATAAGAGTCTTATACTCATCACCAAAGATTGGTTATGTGGATCCCATATATGTTTCGGTAAAAATCCTCTCCGGTAATTGTGGGACCTCTTTGTCTATGATGTTCCCAAGGGAGTCTAGATGAACCAAAAGTGGTTCAAGAGGGGTTACTGACACAGATGTAGTGGGATTTTCAACTGTAACCAAAGCGCCTTCTGATTTATCTAACGGAGGAGAAATAACACTTCCAATGTCGAATTGATTTTCTACCTCTCTACGGTAGTTGTCTTCTGGAGGGTTAGGAGGTAAGGGTTGATATCCTTCTGGAGGAAACCCTTGCATCCTATGTGATTGACAAAGACCTTTATCGTCTATAGGCTCAATTGTGAAGAATAATAGAACACACTGAAAATCTAGGGCCAACTAACAAAAAGAAATAACATACTCTAATAAAATCTAGGAATCAACCAAGCAAACAAAACTTCTCTCGATGATCATACTAGTTTGTGATGAAATCCAACGTCGCATGGTCAAGTCGAGAAGGGGCTAGGATATGGTGGAATAGTTACAATGGTGACCTGCTTAACGGACTTTCACCTTGGTGCAATATTCCACGCAGTAATTGTGGATTTACCCTCTAAGGAGCCCAAGTGAGTTTGACCAATGTCTATTCCAGGTACAGTGAGACTTCCCTTCACCGTCACCTTGTGTAAGTACCTAAAGATTATGGCAACTAAAGACACCAATTTGTAGTGATTCCATGGGTGGGTACAGTCGACAGTACAATCCAAAACATATGGGTAGGATAACAAGTTTGAAATCAACCCGAGATGCTCCCACACATAATCGTGGGTATACCTCCAAGTGACCCCCAATATACGATCCTACCACTACAAACAGTTGAACCACGGAGGGATAATCTTCGTAATTCCCTTGAATGTGACCTTGTGCGTAACCCCTGTGTGAGAGGGGGATCCTAGAAAACCAATACGACAATTGGATTTGACTCTCCCTAGCTCAGGATGCTAATGTTTGTTTTGAAAGCTTTGGAGAGTTGTACTCACAGCCTAATCCAAAGTGATAACCCTAGTCTACTATTGGTGGAAGATCCTAAAAACATAAAATGTTCTAGATAGTTTTTTATTAGTGTTCGTTTTATAGATATTCTTTACTCAAAGGGTGTATGAAAGTGAAACTGATGGAATGATGACTCAATTCCCAAAAAGAATCATAAAATATGATAAGAAGTTGTTTCTTTTCAATGAACGCCTATTTAAGGGAAAGAGAAAGAGTCATTTTCACTATCAACACTAATATGGAATGTCCTCAATCAATTTGTTCTCAATCAAATTCAATGTAATGCTGAAACATTTCAGAAATGTCTTCTAATATGTAAACCAATCACTAATATGTATCGTTGTCGTTTGTATACGAATGATGATTAATTCAATGCAAAAACTTCTCCTGCCAACTATCCTTCTAGATCAAGGAGAGTCAGAAAATCATAAGCATATTTCACACAAACATCACACCCTCTTGATATGATTTAAACAAGAAGAAAAGAAAAAACAAAAGATAACAAAAAAAATCAAACAATTCACACAAAAGAGATATGTTTAAGAACAATGACCTCGAAGAACCAAATGAGATGATTCACATATTTCTGATGCCCTTCACCAGAGTTCCCACTCAGTCGGATAAGAGAGAAGAAAGCAGTGGATTGATCCCAAGTTCTCAACAACAGAAAAACTCAAAAGAAGGAAGAAGGTCACAAAATCTGAACAACAAAGTGCTTATTTCTCAGAAGGAAGGGTGTCAAAGGCCAACAATAAGAAGCATTGAAGCACAAAGAAGCTGACCAAAGAAAAAACAGAGATTGGATTTCATAAAATACAATTATGGAAGGGTTTTTTTGCAAAGAAAGGTTGGCACTCTGGTGTAAGGGGCACCAGAGAATTATAACGCTCTGTCTAAGACCTTTAGGGAGCACTGGCACCCTGCTAACAAGGTAGGGGAGCGTTGGTGTCCTAAAACCCAGACAATTGTCCAAAAAACCCTAAAACTCAGTTGAACTTTGGCATTCAGAGTATGTGTGATGGAATAAGGATTCAATCAACATATGAAATCAAACATACGGGGTGAACAAGGTCTAATAAGAACAAAGGGCAAGACAAGGTCTACGAGGAAAACCAAAACTGAAAGTTTCAATTCCCCAGTGGAGTCGCCAATTTCTGTTGAAGGAAAATCTCCCTGCGGACAGGTAGATCTCTTCTTAAGAGCTAAACTCTTAACTCTTAAGACAGAACATGATTATCATGGACACTAACTTCCTTTTAGATCTAGATAAACTAATGTGTGAGGGGGAAGGAGAAAATAAGTACCTTTTACCGGTGTTTGTCCCTGCATGGTCTGAGTTGAGCTCCAATCTTACGCTCCTCGATAAGCCCTGTAGACAAACAAAAGTAAAAACAACTTCCTACTCTACTAAGATTAGTTCGAAATAGACCTATTTATTAGAGACAAAGTCATGTGAGATCAAACACAAATTTGAAAGAATTAGGCCAAGCATATTATATTAAAGAGAACAACAACGAAGAATGCTTACAGCCATAGATGTGAGTGTAGCAGCTTCGTCAAGCCTTCCTCATCTGAACCCTTGATCAAACAGTCCACACATCGAATGCCAATTGTTACACGTCAAAATTGCTCAGATGGATAAGTGTCGCATTGTCCCTATCAATCGTCGTAAGTGTCGCATTGTCCCTCTCAACTTTCGCAAGTGTCGCAAGTTGGTCACTACTGTCGCAAAGGATGTTAAGACATATTGTCATGATAACGACACTAAGGAGGCACTTATAACATCTCAAATGACTGATTTGAAGGAGGAGAACTGATCTACTGAAGTCAAAAAACCTTTTTCCACCTGAAAGCACCCAAAAAACTGAGTTTTGGAGAGCAGCGCTCCCCCTTACACTATCTCGGAGCGCTGGCACTCCCCCATACATTGTCAGGGAGTGTTATAACGCTCCCCTGGCCCTTTTGAGGGAGCGCTATAGATTTTGAGGGCGTTGGTGCCCCCTAAATCTTACTAGGGAGCACTACAGCACTCTGATGGCCCCTTTGAGGGAGCGCTACCTATTCTGGGCGGTTGTTAAGCTGTTGAGATGAATGGGGGAAGCATCTTTTCATTCTTGGAAGGCAGTTGGATTCGAATCCCTAGTCCAGCCATGATCCTATGGCAGATCCTCAACTGAAGGAGGAAAATCCTCAACTTCCCCAAGGATATCTCA
>SNQJ01S0013444.1:210395-230627 GCA_010110895.2 Picea sitchensis
CACGTTAAGCATTTTTCTGTCTAGGGTTAAGGTCAAGCTCTAGAGGTCGATCTACTTGTCCGCAGGCAGATTTTCCTACAACACAAATGTTCCCAAATACACCTTCTTCATGAGATCATAGGTTAGATGCTTCATAATTCTTTGCCTCCCTTTCACCATGAGAAGGCCTATTTAAATAGGCTTGGAGAGGCCCAACCACTTGAGATATCTTTGGGGTAAGTTGAGGATTTTCATCCTCTAGTTATGGATCTTCCCTAAGATCATGACTTGACCAAGGATTTGAAACCAACCACCTTCAGATATTGAGGGGATCTTTCCCTCAATATTCTCAACAAACCAATTTTTACCCAGAATAGGTAGTGCTCCCCCAAAAGGGGCATCAGAGCGTTATAGCACTCCTTGAAAGAAGGACAGCAAGCGTTGGCACTCCTAATAGTGGCAGAGCTCCCCATAAAGGGCATCAAGGTGTTATAACACTCCCTAACAGTATATGGGGGAGCGCTCCTCTCCAAAAATACCTCTTGAGTGGGTTTTCTAGTGGCAAAAGGTTTGTAAACTCTATTAACACATTCATCTTCTTCCAAATCAATTGTTTGAGGTGTTTCAAGTGTCCTTTCGATGTCATTATATGAATGACATAGATATTATGGAAGTATTCTTTTTCAGACACTTGCGACACTTGTGACCAAAATGCAACACTTGCGACACTTGTAATGACGACACTTGCAACACTATCGAAGTGAGTAATTTTGAAGTGTAACAATTGGCTTGAGCTTCTTCAACTTGTTGTTTTGCTAGAGCCTCTTGCTCAGTGAACTCTTGAATGACTTTATCAGTGACAGGTCCTTCCAATCCCTATTCAACTGAGGTGACCACTTGTTACAGCTATGTACATTGTCCTTCAATCTCCTCAAAAAGCATGAAATCTTCATTCTGCACTGGCTGGAGCCTCTGGGTCACTTCCATGACTTTACTCTGGATGGCATGGACCTGTTGTTGAACTGTAGATTGTTCCTATGACCTTTTAATCCTCTCGACCGATGATAGTAGCTTCAATTGTGATTTCACTTTTTCTTCTTGTTGCTTTGCTTCCTGGAGCTATGACTCCAATGTCCTTAGTTCAGGGTCCTCTAGAAGGCGTTCATAGGTCTACACACTTCGACTGCTAAGTTGATTTCATTCCAAGGTCAATTCTTTGATTCTCTCAACTACTCTCTAGGTAGTTTCCTCTCTCTGATATCGCACTTCCTACAGACTGTTTGGCATGACTTGTAGTTTCAATTACGCTATTCGTTCTTGGAGTTGTTGAATGGATTTAGCGAGCTTCCCCACCTACCTCTCAGTGGATTATTCTTCTCTTTTTTCTAATCTTTTCATAGAGAGAAGTGATCTGGTGACTTCTTCTTTAACTCCCATCTTCTCTGCGAGTATTTGTTATTTCTCCTTCTAGATATGCACTCTATCCTCTACAAACTTCACCTGGAGGTCATCATTTTCTTGTTGGGAAACGCTACGTTGCTCTATGGATTCCTCTTTTTCTTGCTTCAGGGCCTCTATGGCCTATTCCTTTTCCTTCTAGACACGACGAAGTTTATCTTCTATCAACTCTACTAATATGTGTAGTTGGGCAGGCTCATCTCCCAACTCTGTTCCTTTTGATGGCGGTGATGTTGTAGACATTGTGTGGCTCGAATAGAGAGCCTGATGTACTCCTTTAAGATCTGCTTCGATCCTGTCAAACATTGTCTCCTGTTTGGCTTCATTTCTCTGCAAGATATCCTCTGAGAAGTCTGACACAAAAACAATGATAAGGTCAATGTCATCCACCATTAGCATAGTCTAAAATGGTGCTTTATTGGCTTTTCAGATCTTCCCCAATGTAGGTTTATTTGGGGAACCTTTATTTTCTTGGATGTATCTGTCTCTTCGAGGGGATCTTTAGGCAGTGTTAATTTTCCCTACTTCTCCTTGTCTTCTTTCCCTTCATCCTCTTCTTTGTCCACTTCGTCATATCCTCCTTCTTCAAGTGATTCTGATGCAGTCTCTTATGATGCGATGTTCAGTTCCTGTACATATTCCTTCTTTTTCTTCCTTCTACTGTTGGGTGCATCATATTCTTCTCAAGTGACTACAAGACTTCCTATGAGGTCGAGGTCAGACAATTCTTCATTTTCTATTGGTACCAAGAATTTTGCAGACCATTCTTTTGTTATGTCCTCCATATATTCCTCAATGAGCTTATAGTAACTCTACATCTCCTCCTTGCTTTCATCTCTGCGTGTTGTGATATATATGAAATGCCTATCTACATGAAACTTCGCAAATGTCCTAAACCGATGCAGTGTATTCGATGTCATGTGAGGGAAGGATTTAATGGCCCTCTTCAACTACATATAATAGGTGTGGAACATTGCGTTTGACTGCCATTGCTTCTCCATGTCACTCAAATACCATAGCATAGTGAACTTCGCAGGTAGTGGTTCATACGGCTCAATTTCAGGGAAGGTCACTCCTTCCGACATCTCCTAAGTAGTGAAGGCGATGAGAATCAGTAGCCAACTAAAATGAAACTCATAGCCTTGATCCTGAGCTTCACGATAGTCTTTCTCTAACTGGTTGACGAGGTAGCTCACCCAGTTCATTTGGATCCCCTCAACGCATTTTCCTGTGAGGTCGACGACGAACCCCGTGACCTGCGTTGGCCTATTATTTCTAACGAACTTACCATTGATCAACTGGAAATATAAGTGCATTATGCCATTCTGTATGGAGGTTACCTTGTAGCCCCACTTCCCCTTCTCTACATCATCGTAGGTGTCTTTAATTATCTGTCCCAAGGCGCAATTTGTAGCCTTCCCTGGGTAAAAGTCCTATGGGTCTGGTCCTTGCATGATGAACCCAATGATATCATGGATCAATGCCATATCTACTATGATGCGCCTATCCAACCATAGGTAACCGCCATGGAAGCATGACAGCAGGATCTTAACACATGCATTAACCTCCTGGTGTCTTCTGAAGTGTGGTAACTTCATCACATTGAGGATCGTGGACCTCACGATGTCCATGGTCCATGGTTGGGGGATTATCTTCGACTTCTTCCCTGATGTCTTGGTCAAGTACTTGTATGGTGTGAGAATGCAATAGTTCTTATGGTCTCCCAAGTTATAGTCGTTGATATTTAACTATCAGAATCCTTTCCAACTGGAGTCCTACTGTGTGTATCCCCTTCGAGAGGTACGCGGTGATCACTGTGTAGTTGAATTCCCTCGAGATGTTGTCATGACTCACCGCACCAGCTAGAGGCGGGATGTAGTCAGGAATGATTGATGGGATGAGCTTCGCATTGGCCAAGTCATCACAATACTTGCTACGTTACTCAACAATGGGTCGGCTAGATCGACGTTGTGTAGTCAATGGGGATGCTTCCAATCCTTGCATCGATGAAGCTTGTATGCCTACGGACATCACCTTTTCATCCAAGAGGTCTATTAGGATCTCTTCGATGGAATTTTCTATTGCACTAATGTCATCCAACATGCACACTCGAGATCAGATATCTCAGGTTGGTGAGAAAACACTCAATGTAACAGAATGGGTAGTGATCTCTCAATAAGCACTGTGAGAAAGCAACTAGTTCTCTGTGGCCTCAGATAATCACAATTGGAAAAAGTGTTCTCAGTGCAATGCTCGACGGGATAAATAGACAATGTCATAATAGGCTCCTCCAATAGGTAGGAATGCCTCAATCAATGCAATTCCATCCATTATGTCGTGGTACCAATGGTCCAATGGAAAACGTTCTAGCAATAACTGCATTTCTAGCCATTCTGGAGCGTCATTATAATGGTTGTGATGCCTCCAAAGGTCATATCGATTCGTCATGGAAAATTGTACTCAGTAGTTGTTGTTTTGTTATTCCAACGAGGTTCAAGCTTTCTGACTTCTCTGGAACCTCCTACAATTTTTCTAGCTTTGCTTTCTTCTTACTGAGCTTCCTTGCTTTCTTTCCTATGATCTGAGTCACTGGGTTCCTCTTTTCATTTTGATTCTTTCTTGATCTTAGCATAATAACTTCACATTGCTGAGGATCTTTCATAAGATTTGAGGATAATACTTATTTTCTTGTTGTTTCTGGAGTAGGTGTTCTACTCTCCTGCACGGATAAGTTCTTAAAGTCTTCCTGCACTATTTTAACTTAGACAGCTAGGTCTCTGTTCCTCGGTTGCTTCGACTTGTCCTCTTGTTATTATATTAAGTGCTTCATTATCCTAGCCATTAAATCCTTTAAGTGTTGCTTTTTCTAATTTATAGCTTCTTCTTCTTCTTTCCTTCGGATCTGATCTCTCTCAATCCAGGACTTTCCTAACAAAAGTGCAAAAGGAGTGTTGTTCTCAGCAAAATTAATGACCTCAAATAATTCTTTTGTTGATGCTCCATGAGAACTCATAAGTACATGGGTAAATCTTCCACATAGGGTTATCATCTTTCCTTTAAACAATCCTATTCCTCCCAGTGAAGGAACCATAGAAGTCTTTCCCAAAATTTCCCAAGTTCTTTCTATCATAATGTTCACCTGTCTTTCTGCATCTAATACACGGTCTATGTCAAAGTCTCCTATTCTTATTTATATGCACTCTTTCTCTTTTAAGATCTATGATAAAATGATGTCTCTGTGATCATTCAATGTTTCTTTCATCTTCAATAATATAGTCTCTGATTCTTTCTGGTTCTTGAGCATATTCTTAGTCTCTTGACCTTCCTCATGGTCTTCTTGTCTCATGTTCATCTTTTCCAATTTAGCAATCATTCCAAGCAATCTAAAACTTCATGTCCAATATCCTTACAACAAAGGAAAATAGGACCTCAACCAGGGAATTCCTTAGCAAGATGTCCCGATCTTCTACAATTATAACAAAGAGTCAATCCTCTCTTTGTCTTGAATGATCTCGAACCTTTCTTGTATTGCACACTGGAATCACAATGGTGGATTTGCAAACAACTCTTTCTAGGATTTTGCATCCACTTGTTAGTCCAACAATTCTTTCTATGCATAGGAATAACATATCTTTCACTAGTTCTATCAGATCTATTCATATCATATCTTCTTTCTTCTAGTTGTGCCCTAGTTTTCAAACTAGGACCAAATCTATCAAACATACCTAGATCCATTCTTTCAAAACAAAAATTTCCACTTATATTACCTTTATCAGAGCACAAAGATTTAAGATATTACCTCTTTTCTTTAGATCGGGCTTCTTTTCTTAGCACAGATATTTGCAAGTCAAGTAGAGTATTGCGCACCACAGTAGAAGATCTACACACAGAGCTTTGTTCTTTTCTTTATTTCCTAGCAATCACAGTTTTAGGTCCCGACAACAGAATCATTTGTTGACACAAGGGTAGACTCGGGGTTCAATGATTCAACAACGCACCAACAAAACCCTAACTACTGTCCCTTTCGGCAACACCTGCGAAGCATATGAAGTCTCACCCGAGGTAGAGGCAGGGAGGTTGTAGGACTCAAGTGTCTACAACCTAGCTGGGACATATATCTATGATTACAATACTCAACAGAGAACTTATTAGTTAACATTCATTATCATTTAACCCTTATTCACATCGCAGGTAAAACCCTAATTACAGAGCATCACAATATTCAACAAGATCTAACACATCCAAGCACTTAACACATAGAATTAGATCAGATCTAGCATTCATTCATATTACTAAGCACTAAGATACTATATCATATGCATATAACATACATAAATATGACAATACTAAGCATAAATCACATCAATCACACAAAACAACCATAACACAAGATATGCGTGGTTCACCCCTAGTGTGGGGCTATGTCCACCAACTCTTCGTCTTCTTTATTATCTTCTTTAAATCTTCTCACATGTACAGATCCATAAAACCAACTCTGCATAGGACATGATATCTGCGTGTACTTCTCCATATCCTCCTTCCCCGAGCTTGCAACAACACAAAGCCTCTTTACAATCACTTGCACTCATCTCTGCAAGTTCTCAACACACAGTATGTACAAAGCCTTTACAATCACATAGATCAACTACTTACATTGTTTGCACTTAGCATGATATCACCCTTAGAACCACCTACTTAGATCACCTAGATTTCTATTTATACATTACAAAAGGGGCCAGAGCATGGGTAAACCCATAGGATGACATCCCATACCCATTACATAAACCCTAAACCCAAAAGGGCCCGCAAAAGGGGGAAAGATCCCACGATCGCCACTTCACCTAGCGCTCCATCTTCGACCAGCCTGTCGAAGTCCCAAAATTGGTCAAACATGACCATCGTTTCCACAAAACTTGGTCGAGGGCCAACACCTTTAAAATATGACACTAATCCTTTCAGAAAAAATCTCGAGAAGATTAATCCAATGCTATTTCCTATTATGGAGAAAGAGGTTAAGTAGTTGCTTGATTCTCAAATCATTATCCCTCTAAGGTACTCTGATTGGATAGCTAATTTGGTCCCTATCAAAAACAAGAATGGTGAGATCAGGCTTTGTGTTGATTTCAATAATCTAAATAGGTGTTCTAGAAAGGAAAACTACCCTTTACCCAAGATGGAACACATTTTGCAAAGGGTGACTGGTTCAATGAGGATTTCAATGATTGATGGGTTTTCAGGATAGAATCATATTTTTTTGTTTCCAGAGGACAGAGAGAAGATAACATTTACCACTCCCTGGGGTACGTTCATGTATTACAAGATGAAAATTTTCCTTATGAATACAGGGGAAAATTTCCAGCATGAAATGGAGATTTCATTTATTGGGGAGAAAGACAAGTTTGTGGTTATCTATCTAGATTACATTACAATGTTTTCCAAGTCTAATCAAGAGCATTACTAGTATCTAAGAAAAGTTTTTTTGAAGTGAAGAAAGTATGGTTTGTCCCTAAATCCCAAAAAATATCTTTTTTTCCATGAAGGAGGGTAAGTTGTTAGGACACATTGTCTCAGTTGATGGTGTGAATATTGACCCCAATAGGGTAGAGGTTATCAAAAATATTTCTATTCCAAGGTATAAGAAAGAAATTCAATCCTTCTTAGGTAAAATAAACTTTTTGAGGAGATTTATATCTAACTTTGTTGAGATAGTTAAATTTATCACTTCCATGTTGATAAAAGACAGTGAAGTCAAGTGGACACCAGAAGCTACGAGTTCTTTTGAGCAGATTAAGAAAGCATTGGTTGATTCTCCTATTGTGATAAGTCCTGATTACTCAAAGGAATTTCTGATTTTTTTCCTTTTCCTATGATGATACACTAGTTGTTGTCCTTGTTTAGAAGAATTCAGATGGTATGGAACAACCTATTTCCTTTTTCAATAGGGCTTTGAGAGATGTTGAATTCAGGTATGATATAGTGGAAAATAAATATTATTCTTTAGTCAAAGATATTAAGGCTTTCAGGGTGTATGTTATTCACTCAAAAATCATTGTTTATGTTCCCTCAAGTTATGTTAAAGAAATTTTAATTCAACCTGGTATTGATGGGAAAAGAAGCAAGTGGATTGCTAATATTTTAGAGTTTGAACTGGAGGTGAAGCCCACGAACATGGTAAAAAGTTAGGGATTATCTAGGTTTCTATATGAATCAAATTTAAAATCATTGGGAGTGAATTTCATGGGCACTAACTTTGTAAATCAACAGTCTGACATTCATAACAACGACCTACAAATTAACTCAAAGTTGGAAGAATGCATTTGGTACAAGAACATCATCTATTTTTTGTAGAATTTGCAGCCTCTTGTTGGACTTGAGAGGGCTAAGGTAATATCTTTGAAGATTAAGGGAGTCAAGTATTGCATTTTTTATTAGATGTTATGTTGGAAGGATCCTTCTAGGATTCTATTAACATGTTTATATACCGAGGAGGAAAAAATGTCATGATTGAATTTCATGGGATTTTATGTGGAGGTCATCACTTATGGAGAGCCACATCATACATTATACTCTGAGTTGGGTATTTTTTTCCTAACTTGTTCATTGATGTGTTTGAAAATATCAGAACGTGTGACAAATGCCAAATATTCTCAGGTAAACAACAACTCAATTGTTTTCCTCTGAAACCAATTTTGGTATCTGGTCCTTTCCAGCAGTGGGGATTAGATTTTAATGGAGAAATTCATCCATCCTCTAGTGTTAAACACCGTTGGATTCTAACTTCTACTGATTACTTTACTAAATAGATAGTAGCCATTCCCACCAGGAATGAAACACACAAATTAATCATTAGTTCCCTAGAATATATTTTGTTAAGATTTGGTTGCCCAAAGAAAATTGTCACTGATAATGAAACAACCTGCAAAGTTGATCCTCCGGTGAAGTTTTGTGAAAAAATTGGCATTCAAATTATCCATTCCACTCCATATTACCCTTAGGGTAATGGATTAGTAGAGTCCTCCAACAAGAGATTAGTGAAGATCATCAAAAAGTTGTTGGAAAACAATAAAAATTCATGGGATTCTAAGGTGAAGTTTTCTCTCTGGGAAGATAGAGTAACAACTAAGAGGTCAATTGGAAACACACCATTCCAACTGGTTTATGGAACATAAGTTTTTTTCCCTGCATAGTTTGCTTTACCTATGGAAAAATTTCTTCAAGATCAAGAAGGAGAACCATATGACATGGTCAGAAGGATGAATCCATTTGTGGAAGTGTAGAAAACTAGAGAACAATTGTTGGACATAGCACATAGTCATCAACAAAAAATTAAATAGATTTTTGACAAGAAGGTAAAGAAAGAATATTTTCAACTTGGAGACCTATTACTCAAGTGGGATGCTCAAAGGCAAGATAAAGGAAAGCATGGTAAGTTTGAATCTCTATGGGTTGTCCCTTTTAATATTTTTGAAGTCTTGCACAATAACACTTTTAAGCTACATAACTTAGAGGGTGCTCAAATTTCTGGTGGCCCAGTCAATGGGAATTTTCTCAAAATATATTTTTACTAAATCCATGGGTGGCTTAGTTACATTGTAAATACCGGTATGTTTAGTTAGTTTTTTCTTTTATAATAATGACTCCATGCCCAATGTAATAGCAGTTAGTCTTTGTAAGATGATTTAACTTGCAGGCAGGTGAACAACTTTTGAAAATCATAATCATACTCAACTGACAGATAAAGCACTGGGACTGCAAATATTCTTGGAGTCTCAAATGGAGGTATTTATTCCCAGTAGGAGCCATATGTTAACACATAGGATGTACAAGAGTCAAGGTTTTATCCCATCTTTTAAAGTTTTTGTTAGTCTAGTCTCAGACGAACTCTTTTGGTCTTTGTCAGTCATGTGTTTTGTCCTTCTTATAATACATTTGTTTAAAATTGTAGGCTTAAGTAATAAAGTCATGTTCTCAAAGTCTTGAGTCATGTTTCATGTCTATAAATCATGACTTTTATTTTATCAAGGTATAGAAAGTTGATCTGAGTACAGTTACAAAAATCTTGATGTCATGATGGTGTTTGTCATCATTTGTAAAGAGGGAAGGTATTGGTCATATCTGCATAGTTTGAAGGTCACCATCAACTGTTTTTTCCAAAATAGGTGTACAAAAGGTTTTAAATATCCACTTAACCATTTAAGAGTCATGTCACTTGTCAAATCTCATTCACTGCAAACTCTCTAAAAAGTGCACAACAATTCAAAAGCACCTCGTGCACTAAATCGTACATAATCACGATTTGGGAAATGTGGCACTTGATGGATTATCATTTTGATTACCTATCATCATCATTCATTTCCAAAAAATAGGTTTCAAAAGGAATATTCAACCATTTCATGTTGTTTTCATTTGCAAAGGTAGTTGTTGCAGACTGTCTATCGCTACAGACTATGTGTTGTTGCAGACTTTTAGTGCTGCAAATTTTCCTGTAGTGGTTGGTTGTGAGTTAGGGTTGATGATTCAACTTTCAGCAGCAATGGGTAAACTACGCATGCCATGTACCATTCCTTGATACTAAAATTTCATCATTTTGAAGCCATCACAATCATTTAAGAAACTTATTTTCTACAAAATTGTAGATGTTGCAAACTAGGTAGCGATGTGAATCCCCTATTTCATACATAATATGAAACCCTAGCATACATCTCCTGCACTCAAGTTTTAGGTACAACCATTCCATTAAAAATTTATTATCTCACACCTAATCTCTGAACTGCAATTTCTTTTGATGAAAACCCTAGATACAAACCCACATGTTACAAACTCTTTGTTTTGCACAGTTGCTTCAAAAGTATTACTATTTGAGATTTAATTCATCCTTAGGTTGTCATCACTTCATCAAAGCTTCTATCTTCAAGTTACATTTTATCCTCTGCAATATTTTTCTAGTATAAACCCTACTTGTAGAAAAACCCTAAGTTCACTAGATTTCATCACACAGTCTATTGATAGTCGTTATCAGAGAGGTTTTTACTCTTATTTTACTTTCCATGGAAGCTCAACACATGAACAAGGTCCATAAAGGATGGGATACTGTTAGAGTTGAACCCCATGACCCTGAAGTGGCCAAACAGTTTTCATTGAAATTCAATGGAGTAAAAAAAAAAGTTGGTACACTTGAGTTTAAAGTTACAGAACAATCCATTGCCAAAACTACAGATATACCAACTCAATGGGAAAAATGGTTCAAATAGATGTCTTTGAAATCTGACTTTTCTAAATATTTCCTAAAGATAGAATATCAAGAAGATAACTTATCCAAAGGAGTACCTAGAAGCCATATATTTGAATACTTTGATAAGATGCTCATGGCTATACAGAGGTGATTTATATGTGAGGGTAGATTTAATATGGTTTATCAATACCATATTATACTATTGATGCATTTCACTGGAAAACAATTTCTTAATCTACCCTTTTAATTTTTGAGAAGTCTCGGAAAAATGTCAGATAAGGTACAAGCCAAATCCAAGCTGGTGGAGAGAAGGGTCTTTCATTTTGGACTCATTAAGATGTTGGTGTTATAGGAGTTGAAAAATATTGATAGTGATTGGGATCATTTCTTGACTTCATCATGCTTTCATCCAGATAGTGTTAACACTCCACAAACTAAAAAGAGAACTCCTACCTCAGTTGAGAGGCTTGCGCCCACTGAATCAAGCGAAAGGAGAAATATAGTTAAGGAGGACAAGCCATCAGATCCAAATGATTAGATAAACAAAGTCCCTACACATAAGGTTGTTGAATAAATATCTCCTCTATCAGAGCCTTCACCTATAGAACAATGTTCTAGTAAAATAATAAAGTTAAAGGGAAAGGAATTGGTTTTTAGTCCACCTGTTGTTGAACCAACTAAGCCTAGAAGACCATTTACAAGAGTAACAACAAGACATCACGTCCCTGTGGAAGAAGGTGCATCCAAAGTGCCATTTCAACAAATAGCCAAAGCCAAATCTCATAAAGAGCCTATAGAAATCATTGAAATAAAGTCCACTTCTGAGGAAAGAAATCCCACCTTCAAAAGGTTCAGGAAGTAACTGAAAGAGGCAAGAGCTGAGAATGAAAAATTGAAAAAGGAAAATCTACAATCTATAATCCAGTTGAAAGAAAACATAGGCATGTGTGAAGAAACCATTGCAAAGGAAAAACATATGGTGAGGAGATCACTTCCCCTACATAGACAAGTAAAAAATGTGTACAATAAGAAAAGATCTTTTCAAGATGCGATTAGAAAGTTGAAAAAAGAATTACAACAAGCAGAGGAACATATAGCTAGAAGGAATCTAGACCTGTTGGCTCAGGAAACCATTAAATAATATCAGAGAGCATAATTTCCACAATAGTATATCGGTTTTTCTATGGTTCCTTACATGTGTTGGCTCACAAACCCTATGAAACTTTTATTTTCTTGTGTTGCTTATGATTTTTCCCACTTGTTATTTTGGAAGTTATTCTTCATGGCTTACAGGTTGTAGGAGGCATTACAAAAGGATCAGAACTTATTTGCATGTTTTGACATCAGTTGCAGTAAGCATGAAAAGTTGTGTGCCTGGTTGTATGCCTGAGGGATTGTGTTGTAATCATTTCTATCATTGAATATTCAAGAGAGATGTTATCATATTTTTTAAATTCTCTATCTCCATATCTATTTTCATCTCACTTGAATAAATTGTAGTCATTAAGGATTAATGATTGTTTATGGTTAGGACATTTTTGAAATGAAAAGGGTTTTCAACGATTTCCTAGTATCCATGCTATTTGTTCGAGTAATTCTTAATCCATTTTTGCAGAGAGGATCTTTGTATGATGGTTGTTCTTTTTTTTTATGCTCCTCATTATTTTCATCATTATGTAATCCTTTGTCTAGAATTCTATTCGATTTCCTTCAATCTGCAAAGTGAAAGGAATCCATGCCCAATGGTACATTATTGATCTATAGACAGTTTGTTTCCCTCTCTCTTGATGTTTCTTTCTAATCCACCTACCAAACTTGATTTTATCTTTCAAACATTCAAATGGGTATTAGTATTTTTCTTAAAGCAATCTAAGAACAACTACAGGTGCTAACATTATCATTTAAAATATTCCAAGGGGATTGGTGTTTCCTTCCAGTATGTGATGGAAAACACAGGGAGTGGTTGTTTCCCTCAAGTTGGTGCTTGTAAAATATTAAAACTACTTAAGAAAAGTTTAGGTGGTTTTCTCCCAGTTGGGTTTCCATGTAAAAATATGTGTGCAATGTGTATTATTTTATGTGATGATGAATGACATGATTACAGGTTAATGTTTTTGTCTTGATTGAAGGTTAAATTGTTTTAAATAACTCTATATTGATTTACCCCCCCTCTTAGTATTATTGAATATTCAAACACATTCATGATACATAAAAATTGATCATCAACACATCATCTCACCATGAATAACTTCATAAATAATGGAGAGTCATTGGTAGGTGGAGAGATTGGTTATACAACTTGCTCCAAGGAAATATATATTATGGAAGCCTCGGTGGATGACACATATGAAAATGGTGGTGGTGGTGGGTGGCATACAGGTGCATCCACTATGGATGGATGCGATGGAAGAGGTGGTGCAAGTGGGTGTCTTGCAATTGCAACCCTTGAGGATGTATGGAATGTGAAATATGGTTGGGGGGAGCAGTGATGAACCCCCATGGGTTGTACAAGAGATGGCATAACCCTTGGTCTGGAAACAAGTAACCCAAAAGTTGTGGATAGGTTCCCAAGGAATGGACTAGTACTATCACTGGAGAAAATATTAGCAACATGCATACATATTAATAATATTCTAATTTGTATCAAATAGTAAAATTCAACAACATAAATACAAAAATTTTAATATTTAAATGATATTTAACTCAACACTTGAAGCCTATGAAGTGAGTGACTTGTCCATCCCAAGTGTACATTGCCTGACACCGTCTAGTACTGCAACCTGTAGAAACAAAATAAAATTATATTTGAGGATGCTAAAAAATAAAGATATCACTATGGTGAATTTATCAAATGTGACACTTACTTGTGTATGCAGTACAATGGATGATCATGATGTCTCTACCACTGCATCAATGGTGGAGACACAAATTGATGCATTTGTCAACATAGAGGGTCTGCTATAGGGGCATAGCATCTGCAAAACAACATACAATAAAAAATAAAAAATAAATACACATAATATGATATAAACATATAATGATGAAGAACATATAGATGGATAAGATACTAACCTCCTCCATGAAGCTATGATGTCCACTGGCCTTCATAAGCCCATATAAATTCTTCCCCCAACTCGATCATCTGTGAGGCTCACATGAATGTCTTATCTGTCCATGTGCCCTCTCCTCACTACACTCTACTATATCGTTTGAAGGTCCAACCCCTCTGCCAATGTCACCAGTAGGCACCTCCTATCAATATAGTGCAATGAAACTACCATGTTACACTAGATTTCAAGATTGTTAAAGTTACATCTGCTTGATGCATTCCCTCTACAATCAGAGGATGTTGAGAAGCTAGTTTAGGCCTTTTCCTAGAGGGACGAGGACCTATCATGGGATCACACCAAGAACACTCTTGCTCCTGTGCATACCCTTAACCCACCCCCTAGAAATCCCCAATGTATAAGTAGTTCACATGGTGACCCAAAATAAATTCCACCAATAATTTCCTTTAGAAATATAAAGGCACCTCCTTATTATTGTAGGGAGGTTTATCAAAGACCATGAACCGCCTATCCATCCAATTATCAAGAAATTGCGGGTGGATGCACTAGTCCATAAAAATATGTTTATTTTTGACATGTGGTTGTACTCTAGATCTAGGATCAATAAATAAAGACATTAAATCTTCTTTTGAAATATTCAAGTCTCTAACTTGGATTTTATCGAGTCCATTCCTATAATACTCGAACATCCTAGCCCTATATTTATAAATACTATTTAATTTCCCTTGGGAACTTGAAATGGATGATACAGTGGCATCCAATGAAGTTTCCAAAGACACATGACTAGGCTCTCTTGTACCCCTTAATTCATGGACAAGAGATCTCAAAGTGCTCAGCCCCTCATCAATGTGTGTTTATGTTTGGTGGTTGTGATGGGTTGTGGTTTTTTTCTCCTTGGTGTTACTATGTGCGGTTTTTATTGTCTCTGTGTTCCATATTAATAATATATGTTGCAATTTAATAATGCATGGAATATAAATTAGGTTGGTTTTTTTAACTAATATAGAAAATTACAAAAAACATGCAAATAAATAGTTTAAGAAATTAAATAAACAATAAAATAATCATGCACACATGCATGCATTATTTTATATTCATAATATATTTCCATTTTATATTGTGAACACTATGACAATTTGAAAAATGAATAAATATGGTAGAAGAAAAAAATGTATACCATCAAGAGGATGATGAAATGATACAATTATTTCCATTGAAGGATGAAGACCCTAGAGATGTGTTTCTAGCGTTTGCAAAGTTCCTAAACATGGTTAAAGAAATGAAGGAACATTATGATTTTTTATATAGAAGAGTTTAACGAGGAATACAACATAATGATGAAGTTGAAAGCTCTTGGAAACATGCAATTTTTTAGGACATGGAATATTTTCTAAAGGGGTATGTAGACATTGTGCAAAATTACAATTCCAGTGGCATGTCACCTAACAGGGGAATTGTGCATGACATATACTTGATTATGGGCATGATGTTGTAATCTAGTTGTGTATAAGATGAGTTCGATGAAGAGATTAAATTTTAGTTGATATGTAGCATAGTTGTTGTCAAAGGTATATTAATCAGGGAAAGTATGAGCTTGTGTATGGTTTCAATATTGATTACACAAAAGAGGGATGGTTATTGCAGAATGTGTATATATAGTCTAGAATTGAATAATATCACATCTATAAATAGATTTCCTTTACGTACTATGGATGATTTGATGCATAAATGATTTTAGGGGCGAACATTCACTCAATGGCGAAATTTAGGGGCCTCCAATTTTTTATTGGGCGAATTTTTTGTATTAGAGTGATTTTTTAAAACTTATATCATTAGCCTGTAATTTATTTTAGGGGAAAAATCATGTATAGGGTTAGCTCGTGTTTTTAAGAGAGATAGAGGAAAACAAATTATATTTCGTCCCTGAAATTTGGAGGTACAAGCTTACACTAGCCAAATTTCTAGAAGTATGGGAATTTTTGATAGCTTCTTCACCCTGCCATTTGGTAAAATCAGGGTTTATGGTTTAATTCACCTAGATTTTGTGGTATGGGCACTGGGTAGGTACAATCTTCCCTTTTCCCAATTTCTAAAGAACAAGGGGATTTCTGAGAGTATTTTGGCCCTCCCACCTGGTATAAATTGTATGGGAACTGCCCAGTGCCCATATATACATTGGGTTAAAATTAGAGCTTTGTTACTTGTCTTGTTCATTCGTGAGAACTACAGATTCTGGTGAGTGAAAGGTTATTCTTTATACCATCCCGAAAATCTCCAATTCCCCAGGGCCCGGTTTACCTTTCATATCTTTAATTTTCATTATTATTTCCCCTCAACGGAAGGGAAAAAAGGGCAAGAGATGTCAGTGGTGGAGCCTCATATTCAGAGAAGAAGAAATTAGAATTTGGTACGGTTATCCCAACTCGCTCGGAAGGTGCCGCGTGAGGCTTTAACAATGAATAATTACTAGGGTTTCCAAATGTCTTGATAGGTATTTACCTGGTCCTTCATCTTAGTGTGTTAAATTCCTCATAGCAAAGAATTATGAATCATATTGGTAAAATTAGAACAATGCTCTGTTTTGTAACAAGGAAATCTTGTTCTCGTAAATTGTCAACTTTTGTTAAATTAAGTAATACAATGTTTAAATCTAAATGTTCGGAAAAAGTGATATTCACATATTTCAACAATTTAAGGGTTGTTAAAAAAAGTGACTGTCACATATTTTAACAAGTTTCCATTTCGAAATCACTTTCAACAACATTTTGTCCTTATTATCAAAGTGAATTTCCTTCCATTCATTGACCTTGCCTTAATTAGAGCATGTTCAATACTATCCCGAGTTTTAATCTTTATGTCATTTCATGAATATTTCTTCTTTGAGTTCATTGTGAAGAAATGCCATCACCGCATCTATTTGTTCCACTTCCAAATCATAGGTAGTAACAATGGCCAACAACAATCTCATGAATATTTCTTCTTTGATTTCATTGTGAAGAAATGCCAACACCACATCTATTTGATCCACTTCCAAATCATAGGTAGTAACAATTGCCAACAACAATCTCATAGAGGACATTTTGGCTACTTGGGAGAAAGCCTCTTCATAATCAACACCTTCAAATTAAGAGTATCCCGTTGCTACTAAACAATCATTGCATAACTTGACATAATCAATTTCCTTATACATCTTCTTAAAAAACCATTTTCATTCAACTACCTTGCAACTCTTGCAAACGTCATGTTTGGTTATGTTCTAAGACCTTAATTTCTTCCTCCATGGATTGCTTCCAATGAGAAGTAATCTCCTTTAAGATCCTCTTTGGAATTTCTTGGATCATCACACATAAAAGATAAATAAATATAGATAAAATGATGTGTGACTCATATCCATACTTTCTAGGATGATTTCACTCATGAAGGCTTCTTGAATTTTTCCCCTAGTCTCTCGTTGGTCATTTCTAGGCTATACATATTCATTTGGTGTTGATGTGTATTTTCATTTAGTTGGAATCCAAGATGAATCTAGACTTCACCTCATGCCTTTGGAATATCTACATCTAGCACCTATGATATCTACTTTGCTCGTCAAGATCATTAGCTTCATATTAAAAACTATCCTCATATGGAATCACCAAATGTAGTATCTTTTCTTCTAGAATAGATTGTTGGTGTTGATATTGACGAGATTTATCCTTCTTGAAGATCACATCCCAATTATAGCTATGTCAATGCTCAAATGGAATCCATAGCTTTTAGCCCTTAACTCCTGATGAATAGCCAATAAATATGAACTTGACTACTTTATTTTCCATCTTCTTCCTATTCACCTTAGGCACATGCATGTATTACTCTATTGGCACTATTATTAGTAGGCTCTAGGTTCAACACATGAGCCAACAATAGTCCATTAGTGTTGTAATTTTCAATACCCTTATGAAGGGTAAGGTCTCCTGAGACACTGAAAAACATACACAGACAAATGTACATGATTATAGAAAGCAAAATATGACACAACTCAACCATAAAGCATGTAAGAATTCATACACAAGAAACAATCAAAATATGAGAGGAGGAACCACATCACATTCATTTACATTACCATCCATAAGATAAGTTATACAATCTCTTTATATATTCTACAATACCTTTTGAGGGTTTCAAACTCTTATTTCCTCTTCCTCCATACAAAATCCTAACTTACAATAGCTAACCCTAACATGATCCAACCAACCCTATCACTCCTAGTCTCATTCAAATATATAATAACATGAGTTCATTATATTACAATTCCAATTAGTTATAATTATGTACAATGTGACCCATCCCAACGCACTGACATGGAATATGTGTGCAATGTGTCATATGCATTCTTTATTCCAATTAGTTATAATTATGTACAATGTCTTATGCATTGTAGAATCCAAAATAAATAAATAAACCAAATTATTCCAGGACAAGCTTAAACTAACAAAGAAGGATGGTCACAACTCAAGTTGGTTAATAATGGAAAAAATTGTCAGTTAATTTTGCACGGTTATGCACTTCCATTGTTTACATCCATCATATGTATTGAAATGCAAATCTAGAAAACATTTCTTCTAATCTGGCTTCACTGTATGGCACTTCTGTGTACTTTATTTGTATGTTTCACAATCTGAAAATGATGAGTATATTTAAAGATAACTTTCAGGTTGAGATACAAATCTAAGTGGGTGCAAGTCTGTTATTCGAAAATGCTTCAAAATAATTTATTTAGCAGACATCTAAAACAGAGTTTAGTCCAACTTCCTTTAAATTTTGTAATAAACAACACCAGACTTAAGGGACAGATATGGCATGATATTCTTTTAGTAATTTCCAAATCTGTAAACTAACAAATAGATGAAAGTTTGAAATACAAATTTTTTAAATGGTTGAAAGGAGGTACCTGTGCCTAGCAACTATGGGTCATATGGGGTCAAACAAGGATCAATGGGATAACTCTTTCAAATGACGAAAGACCACAAATTGTAGGTCTAATCCAAATTTTTCCTTGTTGCCTTACACTTAGAAAATTAAAGGGAGCTCACAAGAAAATATGATATCCAACTAATATGGGTTTTGTGTTTATGCATGCATGAAATCAAGTGTAGAATAACAAACATTGACATAAAATCTCCAATGGAAAATACAAAATGTAGTATTACCTGGTTTAACATCCCATAGAATTCATCCAAATAATATCATTAGCATAAGAGAGAATGAAATTGTAGAAGAGTCGTCCCCATTCAATAGAGCACTTCAATCAACCATCCATAAAGTACCAAAGAAAGTAGAAAAACTATACCATAAGATCACTTCTTACTCCTACAAAACTCTAAAGAAGACATTCCAGAAGCCAGGGTAATGTTGTATAGCATCACAGATGTGGGTAAAACAAATGAAATATTGTGGAGATGAGAGTATAAGGCTGAGACAGAAAGAAGAAAAAATCTCAAACTACCCAAAATAATAAAGAGCTTGGTAAGATATGCCTTGATAACCACTTCTTAATTTGAACATACACTTTACTTTTATGCAAAATTAATTTGTTTACAAAAACATCCAGACTTATTTTATGAATAGCTAAGTTACCAACCTGATCAGTTAATCAGAGTTTTGTTGTTACTTTACAATTACCTATGGAGTACTTGTTCTTTCTTTGGTTTTCCAGCCACTTTTAGAAACAATCGATCTGAATTGAAGAAGAGTGTTGACATTCACGCATCATCTAGGAAATCCACTTGGCAGAAAAATATTTTTCCAAATTGGGAAGAATGTAGTTCCCATCTAATAGATAAGCCATCGTTCTTAGCTCCTTCAACTTATCATTTGAATACACCTAACCTACCAAATTTATAGGTGGATTGAATGGTGCTTCTTTCTATTCTTCACAATGAAATGGTAATTAGTGGACACAATCTTCCTAGGAAACTCCAACATGCTAATGCCTTTTCTGACTAATTTTGAAAATGTTATTGGGTGGTCCAACGACCAAAACCCCCCAAACCCTAATGTAAGATAACTATACCATCTAAAACACTTATCCACCCATTGAATTCTCAATCTCTCAATGGTTTTGAATATTGGGGTGGTATCCTAATTTGTTCTCTTCTTTCTTATTGTCATTGTTCGAGTCTTTGAAGGGAACCTCTAGTTTTCCACCATTCTTGTTTTCATTACACTTGTAACATTTTATTTCTTTCTTCCACATACCATCTGGATTATAGATCTTACTACCATCACACATATTAATGTATGGATTTTCACCTCTTTTCATTATATCTGTTAATCTTTGCAGTATTTCTCAGTCTTGAAGCATATCACAATGTGAGGAGAAATTTGGCAGAAAGTATTAGAGTAGCTTCGTTCAAATTGAATATTCTATACTTGGTAGGAATTTTACTAATTTTATATTATTTCTCTTGCAGGTTTCACTTTTGGCTTCTAGATCAATTTGAAATTTCAATTGTG
>SNQJ01S0013444.1:232955-252212 GCA_010110895.2 Picea sitchensis
GGGGATTCACCCATTTATTATACATATAAATTTCATGGGGGTTCTTAAAATCACCCTTGGAACAATATAAAATGTCAACTTACTTTAAAACATGACTTTGTGGAAAAATTAAATACTTTAGTGGACCACTTTTGCAAGAAGGTCGAGATACATGGAGAACAGGTTGAAGGTATTTTGGATCAATCAAAATTGTTTCAACAAGCCACACGCTTCGCTGAAACAATGTGGAATCAATTCCGCGCTTTGGAGAATCCTCTAGAATATGGTGAAATAACAGGATTATGGACTATTTTAGGTGCTAGCCAATACTTACAGGAAAACATATCCGAATATTTCAAATTAGTAGATTTGTGTCAAACAATGATTTTGGGATCAGTGGAGGATGAGAGAATGTTTAGTGCACTATCATTTTTGAAGTCAAAGATAAGGAACAATATTGATAAACATATGGATATATGTTTAAGATTATATGTAACAAAGTATGGCATTACCAATTTTCCATATGAAAGAGCACTAGCTCTTTGGCAATCAGATTGTGATAGAAGGGGAGAAAACAATATAACAAGTTTCTCTAATGAACTTGATACGAAACATAATTCTTTGGAGGCTCATAATGATAGTCCATCTGGAGAGGGTCTTGTTCAGAATGAAGAAAATGAGCACCCAGATGAGAACTGGGAAATTCATATACCGCAACATTTGATCTAATCCAATATATATGAGGGCCTAGGGAACACGTATTTCGATATATGTGTTCCATTGGTGGTGCAAGAAATAGTGAATGGAATAACACATATGATGTGATTCTTGTGATACGTTCTTCCTCTATTTTTGGAGTAGGTTGGAAATTATTTATCATAGAAACATTACTATATGCCAATTTGAGGATGCATTTCAGGTAAAAATAGGTTCTATAATTTATATTTTGTGTTTTTCATTGTAACTTTGGAGCTACCATTTCTTGATGCAAGTTATTTTAAGATTGATTTTTTGATATTTAACTATTACATTGTCTCTTTCTTGTATGTGACAGGAAATGAAGTTGGAATTTGATGAAGATGGGACCTATCTCTTCACATAGATAGTGTCCTATTATTAAAGGGTAGATACCTGATTTAACAAGAATTCCACTAAGAAGAATGGGCTCATTCAAGTAGATGAAATTTCTTTGATGTCTTTCACTAATATGTTGATAAATTTTAATGGTTTGTTTGTTTGTTGCATTTTGGATCATTTTTTCAAGTTTGGAATTTTGTGTTTATTTTGGTTAAAAATGTGTTAGGCCCTTGAATGCTTCTAGTTCTCATAACCTTTTGTTATGGAATGATTGGCTTCATCTGATTTCCATTGAGTCAAGGGTTTGGGTTAAAGTTAAATACCTTTGTTGAGTAAAAAATTGTTTTTCATCTTTTTGTCATGACATTTATTTGAGAAACATATGGTCTTAGGCTTAATATATGTCTTTAGTTGTTTTGTGGGAACTCAATGTGTTGTCGATAATTCTGATTATTTTTTTAATATGTTTGATGGTCAAGGAAAGATTTCTTTATTTCCTTTCATGTTTTGGCATGACTTGAGCATCTTCACCTTTTAGGATCTACTATGTTTATTTTGTATTTTCTTTGAAAAGACTTATTGAATATTTAGAAAGGGAAATGAACTCTACTTAGCTAAGCAAAGAAAAAATGGTCTATGCACTAGGTTCCTATGCGTACATCATAGGAAACCTATTAACATGAGACCGACATTCCTCTAATGCAATTTTACTTTCATAAATATGGTGGTTGAATTTCAGATTCCATAAACAATGCTATGCAAACCCCTTTGTTGATTGGATAAATACCTCCATTACCCATACTTTACTACCACTTACCTTGCAAACCTCCATTCCATACCATGAATAACAACACACATTGTCTTTTTTGTCTTTTAAAGTTTGCTTGGTTGAAATATTAGTGTATGCTACATCAATGAATTGATGTTTAAGGTATTGATGGTTGTATTACTCTTCAAAGCATCAATGTTAGGCCAATGACCAACACTATGAAGGTGGAAGTGAATGAAGGATAAGCATGATTCATTATTACACAAGAGTACATGAAAATCACATCAAGGTATGCCCATGAAATTTTTGAGTTTGAATTTACATTCTCTTGCATATTTATCAATGATTGCATGCACCAATCTTACTATATTTCCAGTTTTTCCACCTTCAATTAAACTCATTTCACTGTTGTTCTAGATTTAGCAAGTTCCATTTTTCTAATTCAATTTTATTTTCTAGTTATATAAATAGGTGCATGAGTTGACTCGGTCTAAGTAGGAAAATATCTCTAGTAGCTAGTGCTTGCCTATATGCATGTTTTCTACTTTTTTTTTATCGTTCCAATCTAGGTATTTTATCATGTAGGCCTACGATGCACTTCTGTAAGATAGAAATAGATTTAGGGTTAGGGATTAGTATTTTAACCTAGGTGCAACACAATGATGGAGTGCAATCATCAATGATTGTAAACCTAGCTCTTCCTAGTCTATAAAAGGAGTAAGGGGGTCTTCCACTAGGTTGGTTAGCAAATTTTAGGTTTTGATCTATTGTAGCATATTTTCTTCTTTCCATATTCAATAACAGATAGATGTGATTAATAGGTTTGTCTTGTATACTTGCTATTATTATTTTCTGTAGTATGGTTTTGTAAAATCTAGGATTTGAAGATTTTTGTTTTGACAAGTTTTTATCTTTAAAGTTACCTAGGATTTTTAGGATTATTCTTTGAGTGCAGGATTTGATTACCATGGTCTAGAAAAAAAGGCATAAGAGTTTGCAAGACAAGATTCCTTTTATATCCCTATAGGATCAACATAACAAGCCATTGAGTTTTATTTCATTGTAACTTGGATGCCAATAAGACAATAGGATACATTTTTCTGCATCTTTGTAAAAATAGGAGTCAAAGATGAAGTGATATCTCTTTAACTATAATACTTGTTACAAAGCCGAGAGAGGTTTTTGTAAAGGTTGTTATGAAGAAAAACCTCTCTCATATTTTTGAAATTCGTTCCCATATTCTCGAAATGTGTGCCACAAAATAATGACTAAAATAAGAAATTAAATATTCTTGAAAAACAGACCTCAAATCCCGTTGCATATCTCCAAAATTATAACACCCATGTATAAACTGAAGGAGGATTTTATTCTTTGGTATGTGATTGAAAAAAACCTCTTTCTCTTTTGTTAAATTCATCTCCATTTGGTCAGAAATGGATTCTGAAGTAAAACTGTCCCTGTGTATAACAAATGACCTCAAAACCCTAGGTTGTAAGATGGCATACAAGCCTAGAGAACTTGAATTGTTTTTGTGTGTGGGATTAAGAATCATAAAACTTTATTTATATAATTAATGCAAGGTTATATTGTATGCACAACATTGTATTAGTTTGTAATTTTTCAATTAACAAAGATAGATTTTCTACGACATCTTTGTGTAATGATATTTTGTGATAAATGCATTATTGTTTACATTTCTTAAGCATGTAATCTAACTAGTGCTAGTATGCCTGATAAAACAAGATCAAATATATTAATTTAAGCTTGGCACAAAACTATCTAACCCTTTATAGTGTAATGATGTACAATAATCCTTAATGTCAAGCAAAAGAACTCCTACAACGATTGACGTGAGTGGTTTGTGTAGTACAATAGATAACCTCATGAATGATAATTCAATGGAAATTGAAACTTGGTTAGGGGAATAGGGGAATGTTGATTTTTTATGCTTCCGTACACCTTACAACCCCAAGAAAGGGGAGTGTTTATTACTAAAGGTTCCCTAGGAGTGTTTAATGCTTTTGAACCATGGTGCTCACAAACTTGAAATCGAAATTAATTTATTATCTAATTAGATTGTAGAATAAAGACCACAATGCCCTAGATAAATGATTGACTAGATAGAATCCTTACCAAACTGTCACTTCACATTTTTAAGGTAGACAATGGAAAGTTGCAATAGAAACAAGCTCACATTTCAATGAATATGTTTTTGTGTTTCTATTATTTTTGACCCAAGAAAAATCTTCTCTACTTATATTTAGTGGGGCCTTCACTTATGATTAGACCCTCTTGTGGATGATTTATAGCGCCAGACTGTAAAAAGGATGTTAGGAAGAAACTTTAGCCCCTAGAAAGTTGTTGAAACTACTCACACAGATATAATTTTTTTTAGATTAACAGAGATTTGAGAAAAAAAGGCATGAAGTATAGAGAAATTATTCCAAAGACTTGAGAGCACAAACACATTAGGCTTCTTAAATGTGGCCTATGTTGTTGAAAATATTTGAAAGGGGCCACATAATTGTTTCTTCAGCCAACAGATGGGATGAATTTTAAATTTCCTCTTGAAATTAGTGTATTAGAATTCAGGAATTTTTAGAGCTCCAATCTAGTGTGTATTGGTGAGGATAGATGAGTTCTTACATATGCTTGAGAGACACCAATAACAAAAATATGGTAAAATGTATATGAAATTGTTAGCTGGTAAGAAAGGGTTAACAAGAATAAACTTTGGATGATTGAATGATGCAATGTTCATTTGTTACTTTTTATTTTCAAGAAATGTTATGCTTTGTTATGAATTTTAGTAGAAGGACAGTCTTTTTGAATCTATAAATTCAAATTCCTCGAAAAAGAAAATTATGCAAACCCTTTCATTTTTTATCTCCGATTTATAGGATTATCAATGAAAAAGTTCAGTTTAATACTTTGTCTTGGCATCATTTACTCTAAACATTTGATCACATTCCCATTCATTTACTCTCCTAACCACATCCTTCAAGCTCTTTACATGAACTTCTGAAATAGTTTTAATAAACAAGTCAGGATATGATTTTGTATTTTCAGTCTTGTTAATTTATATAATTGGATTGGATTGCACAGGCTTTCACCAATGCAGGTATGAATATAAAAACATTCTGGTTGTTGAATCAGTTGTAGATGGATATGCAACATCAAAAATTCCTCTAGAAACGAGTTAGACAGACATTGATTATATGGATGACTTCAAGGATTTTACTCTAGATCTTGTGAATTTCCCTGAGATGGAAATGCAAAAGTTTGTTGAAATGTGTTCTCATTATTGAACTAGGTAGGGATCAACTCACTATTTTCATAGAATTGGATAAAAAGAACAGAGAGAAAGGAATAAGTATCAATAATTGAACTGAGCCATATTAGTATATTCTGAACATACAAATCATTAGCTTAATTGTGCGGGAATAAGATTAAATGAAACATACAAGACTTTTCAGAGAGGGATACAAGATGCCATTTTTGTTAAATGAGGAGGTGTGCCATATTTGGCACATGTGTGGCCAGGCCCAGTATATTTTCTAGATTTTCTCAATCCTAATACACAGTTGTTTTGGACAAGAGAAATCTCTGAGTTTCATGAGACAATTGCATTCGATGACCTTTGGCTCGATATGAATGAAGTTTCCAACTTCTGTAGTGGGATCATATGCTCCTTGCCAAAGGAAGGGGATTTCCCATGAAAATATGCACATACAGATTGTTTCTTAGTTTGTAGCAATGCCAACACCACCGGATGGGATGACCCCCCTTACAAAATCAATGCTTTTGGAATACACAGACCACTAGGTAACAAAACCATGACTGCTAGTGTTGTTCACTATGATGATATCTTGGAATACAATGCTCATAATATATATGGGCTATTAGAGGCTATCATGACAAACACAACATTCAAATTGGTACTAAAGAAGAGGCAATTTATACTAACTCGTTCTACCTTTCTTGGATCAAGGGCCCATGCTGCACATTGGAAAGGAGACAATGTTGCAACATGGAATGATCTCTGGTACTCCATACCTACAATGTTGAGTTTTGGATTGTTTGGAGTCCCAATGGTAGGTGTTGATATTTGTGGATTTTCATAAGACACAACTGAAGATCTTTGCAATAGGTGGATTCAACTAGGTTCCTTTTATCCTTTTGCTAGAGATCACTCAGACAAGGGAACAAAGCACCAAGAGCTTTACTTATGGAAATCAATCACAATGTCTCCAAGGAAATCATTAGGTCTGAGGTACATACTTCTTCCGTATATCTACGCATTTTCGTTTGAGGCTCACACTAAAGGATCTCCCGTTGCAAGGCCTTTGTTCTTCACATTCTGTGAGGATCCTAATACAATGGGAATCAACACCCAATTTCTATTGGGTAAAGGGGTCTTGGTCTCCCCTATTTTAAAGCAAGGATCAAGGACCGTGGATGCTTATTTTCCAAAGGGAACTTGGTACAATTTGTACAATGTATCAGACTCAATAAGAGTTGAGAGTGGCACATATGTTAGTCTTATTGCTCCACTAGATACCATCAATGTCCATGTATATTAGGGGACTATATTTCCGATGCAAGAAATGGGTATGACAACTAAGGAATCCAAAAGAAGCCCATTTAGTCTGGTTGTTTCCTTGGGTGGTAGGACTGAAGCATATGGGGACCTATATGTGGACAATGGAGAGGATTTGGAAATGGTAATAGAGGATGGCAAGTCAATTTATATAGATTTTTATGCAGATATTGTATATGGAGGACTGGGACTAAGATCACAATTACAAATGGGGGAATATGCAATCGGGGAAGGATGGATTCTTGCAAACATTACATTTTTGGGAACTACCACTGTTGTTGTAACTACTATAAGGCTTGAAAGTACTTATTGATTCTGTGTGGTGTATTGCAGTGGCTGGAAAGAACTTGAAGATGAATGGGGGAAGACAGTTGTTAATGTCGTTGTGGCAACAATTGCATGCAGTTGCAGTATGTTTTAGTGTCTTTTTTTTCACAGTTCTTGTCATTTCAGGAACATCTAGACAATAGTTAGTACACATATTTCCACTTGCATTTCCACTATGAATTGGTGCTTGATGTGTTTTACTCTGTGCACTAGCATGTGGGCTATTTAAATAAGATATTGCGTAGATGCTTGAGATACCTATACTATTCACTAAGTTTTCAGGTGGAATTTTGGATGCAATATGGTCTAATGTATTTGTTTCCACAGTTCTTGGCATTTGCAAAATGTTTAGAAAATAATCAGTAGAGACTTTCTTACTAACATTCTCACTACAAAATGGAGTTTGGTATGCACTTTTCTCCTCTTCAGCAGATACAACACTCAAATGAGATAAAACATTGATGTTGGAGGTACTTGTGAAATTCTCTAAATCAATTTTCCTACCACCTGTTTGTAATAAATCATTGATCCCAGTTTTTTTTTGTGGATCCTGGATGAGAAACTGAATTGTATGTACCATATACTACTGATTTGATTAAATCATTCCCACAACTTCTAAGGTGAAAAAAATACCTCCATAAATTTATAGAACTGATAGCCTCCACCTACAACATTGATTCTTTGGAAGTTTTGGCTTTACTTGGTAACTCCCCTGAAGAAACATATTCAAGAGGAAGTTCAACATTATTGTCTAATGCATCTTTTCTAGGCATGTGCTGCAAGGGAAAATCTACACTTTCATTTTGATGTTGAATATTTCCTCGGCCTTCGCAATGTGCAATCCATTCAACCTTCTTAAATTTAGAAATAAGATTCATGTTATTACTTCCAGTCATTTGTCCAACAAACAATTGATCCTTCATTGTCCTAACATCATAAATTCCAATTTTGTCCCAAATTATTAAGAATAATATCATTTACTAATTGTATCCCAACATTTTTGTTAAGGGATGAATCTATAACTTCATGCATCCTATAAATGTTATAACAAAAGATAATTTGAAGAAGAATGGGTGTAAGGTCCTTCATACCTATTACAGGATGATTCCTTCCAATGATGATTATGACCTCATCTAGTGCAATGTTTTTATCTTGGCTTTTATTATCATTTCTAGTCATAGCATCATAGCATACAACTTATTCTCAATTTTTTTGATAAATGGATTGGTTCTCAAATCAATAAGTGTAGGGTCCTTGATAATGGATAATACATTGTATTATTCCCTTCTAAATCCTGAGTCAATTATGCTTCCATGAACCTTAATGGACCTATGATGGTGGTGTTATCTCCTCAAATAAATCAATCGAGTTATTTCATTTTAGGTGATAGGATGTCTTTTAAAAAATACATTTTTTAATTTTTTAAAGCCCATTTTTTAGAGCTTTATGCATGTAATAAAGTTAGAACAAACATTTGTTTATGTTTTTATTTGATCTAATTCAAATATCAGGTTTCGGTGGCCTAGGAAAACATTTCGATTGTTCATTAGACACTGAAAGCCTTAGATTTCGGTAGCTTAAACAAAGAAATTCAAGGCTATTTTAGCCACCGAAATCGCAGGACCGGGGGAGGAGTCAGCACGTCCTTTCACACGTTTAAACCATCGGGTTTGAATTTTTATAATTGCAATTAGCCGTCGAAAATATAGGAGAAGAAATCGTTCATGACCGGGAGTTGATATCTGCATGATATAGTGAATCTTTTCAGATCGTTGTTTCATCAAACTACATGGCTACGTACATTTCATCATAATAGTCATCAACCATGATTGTTTCAAATCACAAGATGCTCTTTTGAATCCCTTGTAATAACAACCACGATCTAATGCTCGCCTCATTTTTCTTGTCCCTATCACAGCCGAGCCAAATCTCCCTAAGTCTACGCTATGTAACTTTTCCCCAAAATCCAATTTTCCAATTGTAGGTGTACAGGAGAATTGCAACAGATGAATAAAGGAGGATAAAATCTGAGGAGAGAGATTGACAATATCATTTACTTGGAATCACACCCGGAGGTATGCCAACTTTTCAGGGATCCAGGTTGTTATAATTTTTGTAAAAAATTACAGAGTTCTCACCAGCAGGTGGCATAAGAATTTTCCCTGACTTTCGATGGGAGGAAAGAATTCATCGGTCAAGATGAATTCGAGGTGGATGAAGCCCTCATAGCCGAGGTGACAGAACTTCCCAGAACTGGAGAAAAATGGTTTACAACCAATGTCACAAAGAATGTTGAATTCAGGTCTTACTTGAAACCAGAACGCAAGGATTTAATATGAAAGAAAGACATTCTTGTGTCTTTCCTTGAAGAGAAATGGAAACAGTTACTAAAATCCATTATGGTCTATATAACTTGTGAAGGAAGATATAATAGGGTGATGATTTACCATTTCAAACTCATGAATCATTTTATTGGTAGAAACCCACTCAATATGTCATATTTTCTCCACGGAAGCTTATCTAAGATGGCTCATCAAGTCAAGGCCAAGCCCAATAAAGTTCCAGGTAGACTATCCCACCATGGTCTAATTAAACTCTTGGTTTGTGAACTGTTGCAGAGAAGAAGCAAAGAGTGGAATTACTTGTTGTTCTGGAATGATTTTCAGACTGATGTACAGTCAGAGGGTAAAAAGAGTCCTCATTCCAAGAAGTCTTCTACTCCTAGAAGTGGAAAGAGGAGGAGGAGAGTTATCTCTCCAGTTCTAGTTAATCAAGCCTCTCCTTCTTCTAAGCTAAACAAAACTAAGAAGAAACTAAACTTCAACAGTGAAACAAATAAGGCCGAAGAAACCCCAGTGAACAAGAGCATTCTTAATCTTCCTTACACAGACTCGAAGGATGAATAACACCAGATTGAAATAGGGCACGAAGATTCAGTTACCACAGGGCATGAAAATTTAGTTTATGTAGATGTTTTCACAGCAAGGTATGAAGACCTTCCATCACCTACACCTCAAAAAGAACAAGAACCACAGGTTGCAGATGCCTCATCTAGCAAAAGTGTGAAGTAGAGTAAATCAAAGGAAATCAAGAAGCTTAAGAAGAAGTTAGCTCAACAAGAAGTGCTAGAAAGGGTAATCAAAACCAAATATGAAACCCTGTCGATAAACTTTACAGAACGCAACTTATCCTTGGAAAGATTAGTGCATGAAAGCATAAAGGAAAAGAAAAAGAAGGACAAGATTGTAAAAGATTACAACAGCTTATGGAGAGTATCTCAGGACTTGAAGAAAAAGGTCAGGGCTTTGAGGAAGCAAGATATGTCTTCAAAACACCAGTCTCAAACACATGCTACTCTTGAAACCCTAGCAGAGGTAGCAGTTCAGTGCAATAAACCAGAGGCAACCAGTAATCCTACAGTCTTTGAGTAAGATGCAGAAGCCTTAAAAGATCAGCCCTAAGGCGTTTTTGAGCTAAGAAAAAAGGTATTTTTGAAATTTTGATAATTTCACTAAAACAGACCTTTCGGTGGATTAGGCGAACATTTTGATTGTTCATTAGCCACTGAAATCAGAGATTTTGGTAGCTAATTGGTCCGAAGTTCTACCTATTCTAGCTACCGAAAGCACTGATAGGGAAGACAGTTAATATTTTTGCACAGATCCAGGTTTTCCTTGTCCAAAAGATTGAGGAATGGTTCCAATCGATAGACAATAATTAATGACATCCTTATCAAGAGTTTTTTTTTTATTTTGGAGATGCTCTACAAGGCAGAAAGGTCAAAATCGGTTAGCTATTTTCAGGGATATAAAGTTGTTTGACTATTAACAGGTGTCATTCCTGAATCCTCTCATATCACATAAAATCCAGCAGCCTTGGAAGGCTCACTAAACCTGCCAAAGAATCTGAAGGACACAAAGGTCATCAAAGGATAGGAATTGACCTATTTTATAGGATCTTTGCCTATTTTCTTGGGCCAATTATTGACTTTCTATTTTAGGCAAAATTCGATCCAGTATTCTAGGATTTTGAAACTATTTGTAAAGGCTATAAAGCCCAGAACATTTGATGAACAAAGGGTTCGATTTTGAGTTCTATAATCCATTGTTACTATGATAAAGACACTTTCTTTAATATATTAAGCCTGCATGCTTCTTTCATTGTTATTGTCAGATTCTCTTTTCATTCCTTTTCTATGCCTATGAGTTGAAATCATTTCTTTGTCTATGTTTAAAGGTCCTATGGTAACTGTCATCTTACCTTTGATTATTAAACAAGAATCATAAGCATCCTTTGCTAGTTTGTTGACCCATCATATATATTTTTTATGTATGTTCTGGTTAATTGATTGGTTTCTTACCCATTTTATCTACAAACCTATCTGATAATAGCTCTTGAAGGCCTTGTACTGCATGAATATAACTAGATTGTCTTGAAGATACAATCCAGTGATTTAGATATTCATCTTGATCCAAACCACACCCATTATTGAGAAAATAATTACAAAAAGATTAAGTTACCAGGCATCTCTGAGATACAACCTAGGAGAGTTTCCTAGAGTGATAACAGGTGGAAGGCTAACTGCTTGGCATTGATATGAAAAGGATTCATTTGAGTATTTAACTTGGATTTATTCCACTCTAACTAAAATTAGTGATGCAATGTGGAATTATCAATCCTTTCACTTCGGCCCTCAATAGTAGAATATTGTTTTTCTCTTAGGAAATTAGTATTATCATGAGCAAGATGAACCATATCTTCAATGCATCTGAATTCATGATTGGCACATTTTCTCTCTAGAATATATGCCAAAGTGCATCGTTATTTTCAATGTTGTTATTCCCACTAAAAAACTCTATTCTTATCTCAAGAAGATTTGAACCAATTACCTTGTTTGACACCTTAGGCTTATTATCAATCTAATCTTTCTCTTTTTCTTTAATACCATTTCAATCTTTGCAATGATACCCATCCATGTATGCTTCCCAACAAACGATCCTATGATCTTGATGATACATGTCCATTATGGGCTCATGGTTTTGAAAAAACATCGAACAAGAGCCCCCATTAGCAGATCAAAGAGATAATTTTACAAATTCTTGATAGATCAACCCTTTATAATTAGATCAAGGATGCATTTCCACATATTGTTCCACTCAAAATTCTGATTTTTCATATATACAACCATGCTAATTAGTTGAGACCTAATATTCTTCCACAAACATATGTTTTTTGATGTTAGAAACCCTTTTCTTATGGTTGATGATATCAAAGCCTATAGAATCACTAAGAAATAATGGAGTCCCATCCACATTAGTCTGGGCACGAGTTTTAGCAACAAGAATTGAGCCACAAATAATGTTATCCTTTACTCATGGCGTAAGAACATGGGTTGATAAAACAATAACACCATCGAGACCACTTTGTGGTCAAGAATCATTTACACGATGTGCATATATCATGTGGTTGCTTAGAATAAAATGTGAACATACAACCTCCATGATTGTCATCTGAGGAGAAAAGGGAATTATAATTTTAGTAGTCATACAAGAATTGGGACATGGATTCTACTTCATCATAGGGTTTTGTTGTTTAGGAATAAATCTCCCCCAAGGTGAATGTATATCATATATGTAAGGAACTTGAACCCCCTTCAAAATTTGATTGTGAGACCTTTAATCACCTAGAAATGACCATGGGGATGTGCATATGAGGTCTGAGTTATGATTGCATAGGTATTATTTCTCAGTTGGCTTAGCATTGGTATTTTTTCCATATCCTGCAATTTATTCTTAATTCAGGATTTATTCCATGACCAAATGATATCTCACCTTAAATCACATTGAGGAAGAGATCAAACTTGAATATAAAAGGAGAATATTTTTGTCTTTGGAAGAAATTGATACATATTGCAGGTTCTAATTGGTATCTATACTTTGATTCTGAGCTTGTTGTGACTGACTAGTTTTATGCTTGTTGTATATGCTTGGAAATAAAGATCTTCGATGGCATGGATGATGCTGGGAGTAAGTTATTCTTGGCCCACTTTCATAATATTTTTTGTTGTTGGATTTCATAATACATGTTCTATTTTGTATCTAAAGTAATGTTGTTTTACTACTGAAGGCGCTAGTTTTATTTGTTATTATTTATGACTTGTGATCATCAATGACATTGTTTTGTGTAATATATGTAGATATTAGTGTTACTAAAAAGACTGAGAATGCATAATATAATGATGACTCTGATGAAAAAAATTATACAGTAGAATGACCCCATAAAGTAAACCTATTAGCTTACCAGAGTAATCCGACAAGGGATAGCAGACCTTGTGGCAAGCAAGAAACAGATAAAGAGAGGGGGGGTTGAAAAGGAATGATCAAATTCAGGCTGACAGGGATTGCAGGGCCATAGGATGAGTATCTCAAGTCATATAAATACCAGTGATGACCCTAGGAGACCTCCAATAACTTCAGAATGTAAGCGATATTGAGACATTCTAAGCAAACTAGGATGTAAAAGATAAATTGAAGATGAATTTGTGGATTATAAACTTATGGATAGTCCACTATGAACAGAACGTTCCTTTCTTTTTGCAATCTTTTCTCAAAAATACGAGGCAAAATTTGCGTACCTTCTAGCTATGTTGGATGGAGCCTGTAGCAGGGAAGTATACATTGCTTATTTGGAGCTATTCATAATATAGCGACATGTTTTTAAACTTTCTTTTGTGTATTTGTACAACAAAAATCAAATTATGCAGACATGCATCTGTTAAATTGAAGTTTGAAGCTGCAAAAAGGAAGCTTCATGAAGGATATCAATGAATAGAAAATGGTTTGTATTCTGTTGTTGGAATGTGTTTTTATTTTCAATTTTTTTCCTGCAATAGTGTTAAATTATGAAGTGGATATTGTCTCATGAACTTCATAACTAATGGTATAGTGATGCTTTTTGTAGCCAAGAAGCAGTGTATGTTTCAAATAATGGAATTGCAAGACCTGCCTAAATAGGGCCCTAAACTGTTTCACAGTAGGCCAATGTCATAGCATCATCGTCAGTGGATGAATAACTGAAGATAGTGACAATATATTATAAGGTAAAGTAGTCAAGAGGCATCCCCAGGACTCTGAAAAGATCTGATGAGGAGGAAGTAACCAACCAGTTTATTGGCCTGATTCCATTGTATAGTTTCTAGTTGAGCTATATCTATTGGAAAATTAATTCTAGATTGGCTAGAACTCTGACATTTCACAAGCTCGGAGATTGAGATGACAAAACTAAGTTTTGTTTGGGATTATTTCCTCTCCCATTTTTGATGATTTGAAGTCTCAGTCCTATGTGGCTTGCCTGAGAGTATGGCACATCATAATGTAAGGAATAAAAGTAGAAAAGTCATTTCATTTTTTGATGTTTTGCTTGTATCCAGATAGATGACATTGACATCTTTGGCAAAGTTTTGGATCTCCTTGGTTTCATTGCTTGACAAGCTCTAGATATTGCCAAACTGAATTTCTAATTAAAATTGAAGGTCACATTTACACTGACTTTAATGTGTGACATGGAAACCCAGTTCAAGTAGTGTTTCTGGGTTTGCAACATTGTCTTTGATCCTGAACACCTCTCTAATAAATTGGGATTCATCCTCAATCTTCTTGGTGAGGGTTTAGGCCTCATCATAGTTGTAATTGCTAACCCTATTCCCATCTTTCCCACAAGTAATGTTGTTTACCTTGTCATTATCTTTACCATCACAGCTCTTGATACCCTCCTTGCCATTCTCATTATCAATAATGCCATCATGGAGTTCAGCCGAAGTAATAGGATCACACTCACAACACCTAATAAATATAGATGTAGCCTCTGTGAAACCCTATCTCTCCTGAATTTTGTTGGGAAGTCAGAGGTTGCAACCAGAATTTCATACTCAATCAGACTGAATATATCAGTGCTTGTGCCTGCACTTTTGAAAAATTTCTCCATTTCTCCAAACTCCATTTTTAGGCCTCCTGCAATCCTGATCCTATTCCACATAAGTCCTTGATCAATCAAGAAAATTAAAATCCACAACAAACAACATTTCTTGTTAGATCAAGCCATGGATATGAATGGACGAAGCCCTTGTTGGATGATCAAATGCAGCTGTTCAAACCACTGAATTTTCCTTTTTCTCCAAAACCAAAATTGTGATTTGAATTACCCTAAATTTGCCCAGATAACATAGTGAGAAGTTGTAGTGTAGTATATTCTTACATGACATGGATTGATGCATCCACAGTTACTAGATTTCTTTTTTATAGAACACCTTTTTTTGTTTAACTATAGATCACAAAGTTTTGACAAGGCTCCCTCAATTTTTTTACCGAAACTCTTATCTTGGCTATTGAGATTAAAATGATATTTGCAGTGAATGATATTGAAATGTTTACTGCGTTAGCGAACAGATGTTGAAGTCCACCTTCTTAGTCACTAGTAGTTTTAGGCTGGTTCATTGAAATGTCATAAAATGCAAGTATCTTCAACCGAGTAAGGTTTACTGGTATTCATACTTTTCAATATGATCAATCTTTTTTCCATGGATGATAAAAAAATTATTTTAACCGAAATGGATATTTGTATTGAAAGGGAGTTGCATCCAAACTAGACAGCAAGATAATACATAATAAGGAAATGAAGGTCAATGCTTGTTGTTCAAAATGTCCAAAAAATCCCAAATATAACTTTAGACGTTCTACGGAAAAAAACAAAATAGAGTGACAACATTCAACTAATCATCTTTGGAGCAAAGCCAAATACTTAGATAGAGGAACCAAGCTAATTGAACTTTGTTTTTGAAGCCTCTGCCCATGATGCCTATGCTTATTGTGCTGCTAGAACTACTAATGGTTCCCAATTCTGCTCAACTAATATCAGCCCTAGCCCCAACTCGACAGGGACTACACTGCCATGCAACACTTGTTTATTATAGCCTCCAATTATTTGAACATATTTAACACATGTGTGGAAGAGAAAGGATTGGACAATGATAAGGAAATAAAAAAGGAACAAGGAATATAAGTATGATTTAGTTTTTAGTTTTTTTTAATGATTTAGTCTTGAGATTTAATATTTTAATGTTTTTAAATTATGTTATATTCCAAATTATTCGTATTTCAAAGAAATGGAGTTTCCCCTTGTTTGAATCTCATCATTTACATGGATATCGTCCAAATGGTAGACACAAATATGTATAAAAACATGTCAAGTTGGAAACCCTATAATTTATTGAACCCAACCTTGAATTTTGAAATCATGGTCCACTAATTGGAAATTTTTTGACCATTGTTCTAACATGGAAAAGTGTGAAAGTTGATTTGTCATCTTAGTCGTGGTCAATTACCATGGATATCGTAAAATATATGCATCCAATTTAATTTCTCTAATTTTTCTATTTTTTGACTTTCTATTGATAGGGATGGCCAATCCACACCTGGTGGATGGTGTGTAGGGAGTTGAGAAAATGTGAGAGATACTTGTGCAATTGGAGGAGATCTTGCAGTTTTCAAATTGGATACAGGTGACAAAAGACTAGAAAGGTTACTAATGAAATTATTAGCACCTAAAAAAATTAATGCTAAACAATGTGTATAGCCTTTAGATACTTGTGATAACTTGTGACACATGAAATTATTCTAGCCAAAAATGTGAAACACAATTAAATCCTCTAATTTTGTCATATGTAATGTGCTTATTGATTGTTTCAATAAGGGAGGCAAGTTAGATGAGTCTAGGAAGTTATTCCACTTGAAGTTCTTCCACAAAACCATCAAGTTGCAAAATGGAGCATTTGAACATCAGGTTGTGGGTCATCATTGTTGTTTGGGGTTGTCCTCCAACAAGTACCAGTAAGAAACATCCGTAATAAATTTTTTTATTCAACATTGCTAGGTCGGGTGGATTTTCAAATTTCATCCTTAGATATTGAAAGTATCCTCCAATATTAATATGAATGGCACTATTTAGTAGGCATTCTCTTTGTATTATATAAGGAGATCTTACAAGGATATATGCATGCATTTTATCTTAATATTGACGGGCATGGTAATTTGAAGATAATGCATGTTGTAGATTGTAAGATTACTACCATGTATTTAGGGACTTGTGCTAGGATTCTAAGAGATGTTAGGTAGGGTTGTTGAAAACTAGTTTCAATAATATATTTTCTTTTAGTAAGTCTATCTGAGAGCATTACATAGGATTCATAAGTGATCATATCTGGTTTCAAATTGGGTCCTTTTAGTAGATATCTACAATATGAAAGGGATGGAATTTAATTTTTTTAATTTGGGTAAACACTCTTTCCGACCTATGGGGAGCTATGAATCCCATCTACCCATTATCACGGTCCTGCATAAAAAACAAAGAGATATCAATCTAAGCCAAAGAACATATTGTTTTAGGGCTTGGTGCACACTATGGTTTGAAACTGGATCAATTTACATTGAAACAACCTATCTCAACCTCTATACCAAAGCCTGATGGACATCTTCAACGACTGGAATTGATTTTTTGCAACTATATTCTATATTTGTATCTTGTTTGACTTATTTTATTATATTCTTTTAAGCATTTTTTTATTGGCCATTATTGTGCTTCTTTTAGTATTCATTGCTTGATAGTGCAATTTTGGTTGACTGTACTATGTTAAGGTGTGGGTTTGTATTGTCAAATTTATAGCTACTAAGAAATTTGATGCAATGTGTTGATTTTTGTAGAGACATGACAAATACATTACTACACAATAATACCCTTTTGATCCTCTCACAAATCAAATTCTAGTGAAGCCTGTAACATTTTTGGATGGTGCTTCCTACAGTGTTGTTATATTTGATGTGTTGGCTATTGTTGGCGTTGCTACTACATAAGATATATTTGATGGTTCATGGAAATATTTTTTTATTTCCTTTTACTTTATGGAATGACTTAATCATATTCACCTTTTATTATCTACTATGTTTATTTTATATGTTCTTTGAAAATACTTATTAGTTATTTAGAAATGGAAATGAGTTCTACTTAGCTAAGGGAAGAAAAATATGGTCTTTTCACTAGGTTCCTATGCGTTCATCATAGGAGACCTATTAGCATGAGACCAACATTCCTCTAATGAAATTATACTTTTGATGCCAAGACTAAAATAACATTACATATAGCAAGTGGAGGATGAGAGAATGTTTATTGCTCTATCATTCATGAAGTCAAAGTTGAAGAAAAAACTTGAAAAAAATAATTACATAGTTTCTATTAATAATGCACATGTTATGTCCCCGAGGTGTAGGAAAGTCGGTGACGGAGTGTGTTGTTAAGCCACTCCGTGTTGAAAAGTCACCAGTTCGAAACCTGACGGGGACAAAAAATCCAACCATGTTAAGGGTTGGTGTGGCTCAGGCCGGGTGCGATCCCTAGGTGATTTTGACGGCTTAGATTCCCCTAAGTCGCGGTTTCTCAAGCCACAGGTTAATCCCGATGCCAACAGGTTCGGCCACATTAACAAAAAAAAAGAAAGATGCACATGTTATGGAGAGTTTCATGTAACTAATAAAGAGGTATGTTTATTGGTGCTTGTATCACACGGAAAAAATATCTTTCTATATAATTCATGATTATTTATTTCTTCATTATTTTTCTACAACTCAATTTTGGGAGTCAGTATGTACTAGGATCCAAGTGACAGATATTGCATGTTATATCTTTAATCTATCTTTTTTTCTAAGGCCTAATCTATTCCCAACATTTATTACAAAGTTACGTGTCCCTTAACATTTTTATGAGCCAATAAAAATATACGGGATAAAAGTGACCTCTCTTCCTTGGAAAGGGGTCCTTTTTGGGTACAAATGGATAATTAGAGAGGAAGTCATGCATGGAATGTGACCTGTCAATATTCTTATACTTTTGGAGTTATTGATGTATAAAATTGTGTGTGTGCCTATTTAGGAACGTCCTTTGATGAACTTGTATAAAGGGTCCTTTCATAATCAATGAATCAATAATAAATAATCCATAATAGAAGTGGTAGAGAAAATATTAATATCTCTTTATCTTGACAAAGTGGTGATTAATATCATCACATATGAACTTTGTGGGGAAATATCATCAAAACTGTAGAGGGATGTAAAAAGAGTGTACAATGAGAACCTTGACAAACACAACCCTTGATGCTTGCAACGTTGTCTAGAGGATGGACAAATTATGTTTCTTTTTCCAAATCTATAAAATGAATATATTATAGTTTAATGGATACATTTTCCTATTATTATATATGGTTTTATACTTTATTGAAAACTTCTCCAAGAATTTACAAGGTTTTACAATTAAGTGAAATATTCGCCAATATTTTACAAGATTTTATAACTCAGTGGAAGATTCACCAAGATTTTACAAGATTATATAACTGAATAAAAGATTCACTAAAACATTATATATACATATTCTATTATTGATAAAATAGCCTTCAATTTTTCCT
>SNQJ01S0013444.1:252222-273473 GCA_010110895.2 Picea sitchensis
GGGTGGGGTTCTTAAAATCACCCTTGATTTGATGGCCAATTTGTGTGGCATCAAATATTTTTTTGAGATAAATATCAAAAGTGAGTATTGTTATCGCAGGATTTGTACATGTGCAAATCCCACCACAATTAACCCAAACCTTACGTAACTACAAAATATCCTACCACTTTCACCTTAGCAATAACTTCCCACATTTTAGTGATGAAAGAGGTCCACCACAAGGGAGGATTCCCTGGTGACCTCAAAGGATCAATGTAGCATGCAAAGTAGCCAAGCCTACCACCCCCTCTCTTGATCACAAAATAAAATGTCTAGGTTAAGGAAAGATAAGAGGTATAAGGTTGTTTCAATACCTTCCCATAACAAGAACACTTTATAGTGTGTATATGACTATTTCCAATTCTAAACAAGAAATAAATTCCTCTTAATGACACTAGATATGAGATTTTTTATGTTTGTTATGAATTTGCAGTAATGAACAATAGTAAAAAAATTATAACAACAACAACAAATATTGTTCAAAAATGCAATAATTGACAAGGAAAACTTAGCACAAATCCACTAGAATAATATCCAATTATTAGATGCAATTTTTGAATGTGTTAGACCACCAATAGATGAGTGTATGCAACAAATTAAAGAAATATTGGATGGTTGTAGAAAACTTTTGCAATAACCGAAAGTTTGCTAGCAAGTTAGTCAAAGTTAGTGTTAGCAATGTTAGTAGAGAGCTTACGATATTTGAAAGAGAGTGTTTCTTGATCAATTTCACCACAAGAGAGCTATGTAACTAGTTCCTTAGGGATATGGAGTATTTATAACAACAAATGCAACAACAATTGAATATTAAGCTAGTAGAAATCAAGAGGTAGGGTTTAAACTCTAAGGTGCTAGCACATTAGGGCCTTAGGGTTTAAACCTTAAAGAGAAGGATTAATAGAGTGCAAGAACATTTGGTATCTAATAACCTTTTTTCCCTTCTTAATGCTTCAACTAGGTCAAAATCAAATGTCTAGGAATAAAATCCTAAAGCGCTAGCACTTTAGGGATTTAGTTTACTAACCCTAGAAAGGATTCTCACAAATTTTGGAAAAAATTAACCTTGTGAGAGGAGGAAGAACTTATGCTCCTCTCTTAGCATTTCCCAAAGAAAAAAATCTAGCATGAAAAAGTAAACTTACCATGAAACATTAATAGCATGAAAATAAAATTTGCAGAAATTTCACTTACTTCACCAAGATACCATTAGAAAAAACCCTAATTGTAGAAATTCCATACAAAAATCAGCAAAGAACATCCACAACTTGACCTTCCAAACATAGCACATAAGGTAGAATAGCTAGATACCCCAATAGGGAGAAGATTTCAGAATTTAATCTCACAAAGGTGAGATGTTATGATCAAAATTGAAATATGAGGGTGGCATCTTTATATGAGGCCACCCTAAACCATTTTTTCCACACAATTTGTCAACTACAAAATAAAAGAGGGTTGACCCATTAATTTTCCTCTACAATATGCCAAAATGAAAAATGCATAAAATAAAACCTTAAAAGGGTGACACTATGCCCTAGAAGGGTGATTTCATGTTCAAGTGTGAGGCATCAAAGCTAAAGGAGTGAATCGTTGGGACTCCAAAGGCCATGTGTGATGGTGCTAATGTAGAAGAGTGTGAGGCAAGGTGTCTCGTCACCCCAAACCATCTACAAACATATTTGGAACAATGAAATCCATCAAACCCTAGCCTCCAAAAGATGACATCAACGCTAGAAGGTGACGTCTCAGTATTATTGAATATTCTAACACATTCATGATACATAAAAATTTATCATCAACACTTCATCTAAACGTGAATAACTCAGGCAATGGTGGATATCCATTGGTAGGTGGAGAGATCATCTATACAACCTTTTCCGAGGAAACATATACTGTGGAAGCCTCAGTGGATGACGCATATGGAAATGGTGGTGGGGGTGGGTGGAATACAAGTGCATCCACTATGGATGGGTGCGATGGAAGAGGTGGTGCAGGTGGGTGGCCTACAGGTGCATCCCCTGAGTATGCATGGAATTTGAAATATGGTGGGGGTGAGCAGCGAGGAACCCCCATGGGTTGTACAAGATATGGAGTAACCCTTAGTCTAGAAACAGGTAACCCAAAATTCATGGCAAGGTGACCAAGGACTGGACTAGTATTGTAACTAGAGAAAAGATCAACAATATGCATACATATTAATAATAATGTAATTTGTACAAAATGTTAAAATTCAACAATATAAATACAACAAATTTGAGATTTAAACTATATTTAACTCAACACATGATACGTATGAAGTAGGTGACTTGTCCATCCCAAGTGGACATTTCTCAGCACCATCTATTACTACAACCTGTAGAAACACAAGAACATTATATTTGAGGATGCCAAAAATCAAATAAATCACTATGGTGAATTTATCAAATGTGACACATCCTTGTGTATGCAATACACTAGATGAGTAGGATGCCTCTATTGTTGCATTAGTGATGGAGACATAGACTGATGCATCTGTCAGCATAGAGGGTCCTCTATAGGGGCATAACAACTACAAAAATACAATACAATATTGAAATAAATACACATAATACGATATAAATATATAATGATGAAGAACATAGAGATGGTTAATATACTAACCTCCTCCATGAAGCTATGATGTCCACTGTCCTCCATAGACCCATAGAAATTATTCCCGCAATTTTAGCATCCGTGAGGCTCACATGAATTCATGATTTGTCCATGTTCCCTATCCTCACTGCACTTTTCTATAGGGCTTGAAGGTCCAACCTCTCTTCCAATGTCACAAGTAGGCACCTCCTACTGAGATAGTGAAATGGAACTATCATGTTGCACTAGACTTTGAGTCAAGGTTGATAAAGTTACATGTGCTTGATGCATGCCCTCTGCAACGGGAGGATGTTGGGAAGGGGGGTTAGGCCTTCGCCTAGGGGGATGAGAACCTAACATGGAATCACACCCAACACACTCTCGGTCCTGTGCGGACCATCGACCCACCCCCTAGAAATCACCAATGTTGAATTAGTTCACATGGTGACCAAAAATAAATTCCACCCATAATTTCCTCAAGAAATATAAACGCACCTCCATGTTATTGCAGGGAGGTTTATCAAAGACCATGAATCACCTATCCATCCAGTTATCAAGAAATTGTGGGTGGGTGCACCAATCCATACAAATATGATTCTATTCGACACGTAGGTTTACTCTAGATCTAGAATAAATAAATAGAGACATTAAATCTTGTTTTGAAATATTCAAGTCTCTAACTTGGCTTTTATCGAGTCCATTCATGTAATACTTGAATATCCTAGCATTGTATTTAGAAATAGTAGTTAATTTCCCTTGGGAAATTTCAATGGACAATATAATGGCATCCAATGAAGTGTCCAAAGTCACTTGTCTAGTATCTCTTGTACCCCTTAATTCATGGACAAGAGATATTAAAGTGCTCAACCCCTCATAAATGTGTGCTTATGTTTGGTGGTTGTGGTGGGTTGGGGTTTTTTTCACCTAGGTGTTACTGTGTGGGGTTTTCATTGTCTATGGGTTCCATATTAATAATATATGTTGCATTTTAATAATGAATGGCATATAAATTAGGTTGTTTTTTTTTTAATTAAAATAGAAAATTACAAAAAACATGCAAATAAATAGTTTAAGAAATTAAAAAAAAAAAAAATTAATCATGCACGCATGCATGCATTATTTTATATTCATAATAGATTTATATTTTCTATTTTGAACACTATGACAATTTGACAAATGAAGAATATATGGTAGAAGAAAAAAAAATTATACCATCAAGAAGGATAATGGAATGATACAATTATTTACATTGAAGGATGAAGGCCCTAGAGAATTGTTTCTAGTGTTTGCAAAGTTCCAAAGCATGCTTAAATAAATGAAGGAACATTATGATGTTTTTTAGAGAAGAATTGAGCAAGGAATACAACACAATGATGAAGTTGAAATCTCTTGGAAACATGCAATTTTTTAGGACGTGGAATATTTGTTAAAGGGGTATCTAGACATTGTGAAAAACGAAAATTCCAATCACTTATCACCTAAGAAGAGAATTGTGCATGACATAGACTTGATTATGGGCATGATGTTGTAATCAATATGTGTATAATATGAGTTCGAAGAAGAGAGTAAATTTTAATTGATAGGTAGCATAGTTGTTGTCAAAGATATATTGATCAAGGAAAGTATGATCTTGTGTATGATTTCAATATTGATTACACAAAAGAGGGATGGTTATTGTAGAATGTGTATATATAGTCTAGAATTGAATCATAACACATTTGTAAATTTATTTCCTTTACTGAGTATGGGTGATTTGATGGACAATTTCTGTGGCACCAAATATGTTTTTGAGATAAATATCAAGAGTGAGTATTGTTATCGCAGGATTTGTACATTTGCAAAGCCCACCACAAGTAACCCAAATGTTACATAACTAAAGAAGATCCTACCACTTTCACCTTAGTAAGAACTTCCCATGTTTTAGGGATGGAATAGCTCCACCACAAGGGAGGATTTCCTGCCGACCTCAAGGGATCAAAGTAGAATGTAAAGTAGCCAAGCCTACCACCCCCTCTCTTGATCACCAAATAAAAGGTCTAGGTCAAGGAAAGATAAGAGGTATAAGGCTGTTTGAATACATTCCCAAAACAATAACACTTTATAGAATGTATATGACTATTTCCAAGTTCAAAGAAGCAATAAATTCCTCTTAATGACACTAGATATGAAAAGTTGTTATGGTTTTTATGAATTTGCAGCAATGAACAATAGTACAACAGTAGTAAATAAATTATAACAACAACACCAAATATTTTTCAAAAATGCAATAATTGACAAGGAAAACTGATCACAAATCCACTAGAACAATATCCAATTATTAGATGCAAATTTTGAATGTGTTAGAACACCAATAGATGAGTGTATGCAACAAATTAAAGAATTATCAAGTGGATGGAGAAAACGTTTGCAACAACAAGTTTACTAGCAAGTTGGTCAAAGTTAGTGTTAGAAATTTTAGTAGAGAGCTTACGAGAGTTGAAAGAGAGTGTTTATTTAACAATTTCACCACAAGAGAGATATGTAACTAGTGCCTTAGGTCTATGGAATCTTTATAACAACAAATACAACAATACTTGAAGATTAAACTAGTAGAAACCAAGAGGTAGGGTTTAAACTCTAAGGTGCTAGCACATTAGGGCCTTAGGGTTTAACCTTAAAGAGAATGATTGCTAGGGTGCAAGAACTTTTGGGATCTAGCAACCTTTTCTCCCTTGTTAATGCTTAAACTAGTTCAAAATCAAATGTATAGGGATAAAATCCTAAAGTGATAGCACTTTAGGGATATAGTATACTAACCCTAGCAAGGATTCCTTCACAGATTTTTGAAAAAATTAACCTTGTGAGAGGAGGAAGCGCTTATGTTCCTCTCTTAGCATTTAACCAAGAAATACATCTAACATGAAAAAAGTAAAATTACCATGAAATATTAATAGCATGAAAATAAATTTGCAGAAATTTCACTTACTTCACCAAGATACCATGAGATAAAACCCTAATTGTAGAAATTCCATCCAAAAATCAGAAAAGAGCATCCACAACTTTACCTTCCAAACATAGTGCATAAGGTATAAGAGCTAGATACCCCAATAGGGAAAACAATTCAGAATTTACTCTCACAAAAGTGAGATGTTATGATCAAAATTGAAATATGAGGGTGGCCTATTTATATGAGGCCTCCCTAAACCAATTTGTTCACATAATTTTGTCAACTACAAAATAAAAGAGGGTTGACCCCTTAATTTTCATCTACAATATGCCAAAATGAAAAATACATAAAATAAAACCCTAAAAGGGTGACATCATGCCCTAGAAGGGTGATGTCATGTTCAAGTGTGAGATGTCAAGGCTGAAGGAGTGAATCATTGGGCCTCCAAAGGCCATGTGTCATGGAGCTAAGGCACAAGAGTGTGAGGCAAGGTGTCTCCTCACCCCAAACCATCTACAAACATCTTTGGAATAATGAAATATATCAAACCCTATCCTCCAAAAGATGATGTCAAGGATAGAAGGTGACATTGTAGGCCTCCAAAGTCCATGTCCAAGTGCAATAGGGGTTTAGTGTCATCCTCAAGTGATATAAAAGTGCCTCCAAAGTAAATATACTTCATCCTCTTTTCATTAAGGCTCTAGGTGGTCTTCCTAGCTTGTGGACTTCTTATCCCATGTATGTGACATAATGACCATCCTACTAAAAACTAATCCCATATGTCCATCTTCCAAGGTTCCAAGGGTGTGATATTGTTGGCATAGGGGCAGACCCAGGGTTCAACGCTCAAGAGCGCACCAACAAATCCCTAACTACCAACCCTTTCGGTAACACCTGTGAAGAAGATGAAGTCTCACCCAAGGTAGAGGCAGGGGTGGTTGCAAGACACAGGTGTATGCAACCTTATCTGGGAAACAGATCTGTGATTATCTTTCTTACAACGCACTTAGCATCAATTATTCCTTAACATACATTCATTAATACACTTCGCAGAAAGCACATAGCACCACAATAATTACTTAGATCTAGCACTTAGCAATGATAAACAGGTTATACTTAATAGATTAAGCACTTAGCATATTATGTATCATATCTAGCATGCATTCATATCTCATAAGCACAAAGCATCAATAGATCTATCTAAACATATCAGAGCACTTAGCAAGAGAGAGACAAACACATCATCACAGTACACAGAGTTATTGTGGTTCACCCCCACCCTGGGGCTACGTCCACAAAGTCTTCTTCTGTTATTATCTTCGGTAAACCAAGTTACAACACAAAGCCTTCAAGATCCTACCCTGCCTAGGACAAGAGATCTGCGCAATTTGCTAGATCTTCTTTTCCAAGGTAGATCCAAGCACTAAGTCCTCCCTTGACCCGTGCACTCAGCACTTACAATACTTACAGTAGGCACAGAGCTCTTACAGTCACACAGACATATGATCACATAGATCTACTTTATTCACTAATCCATTCACTTTACATCACACACCCCCCTTTTCATACGCATCTCCTACCCTTCTATTTATACATACAAAAGGCCTAAATAAAAGCCGATATCCCTTTCCCATTACAATATTCCCAAAAAGCCCAAAAAAGGGGCGGAGATCCCGTGATCTCCTCTTCGCCATGCGCTCCTTCTCCGACTGGGTGTCAGAGTACTGAAAACGGTCAAATATGACCAAGTATTCCTCAAACTTGGTCAAGGGCCAACAGGCCCCCAACACTCACCTGTGACTCGTACCGAGTCACTCAGGTCTGACCAGTTCCACTTCGAACGCCTCGAGCTTGGCTCGAGCTGCTTCGACCTACTGCTTTGCGATTTCCTCCTGCTCGACGAACTCCTGGATGAGTGTGTTATTAACTGGTCCTTCTAGGTGCTGCTCTACTGTAATCACAATGTGTTGTAGCTCTATCCCTTGGTTCTCAATCTCTAAAAATAGTTGACATGCCTTATCTTACAAAGGTTGACGTTGCTGCGTCACTTCCATGACCTTTCTCTGGATCATGTGGATTTGCTTCTATGCGACACATTTCTCGTGGGATCGCTTAATTTTATCTATAGTTGATAGGGCCTTCAACTGCATCTGAAGTCTATCTGCATTCTGCTTCGCCTCCTGGAGCTGTGATTCCAGTTTATGTAATTTTGGGTACTCGGTCAGGTTCTCATGTATCTACGCACTTCTGGTACCTAGTTGTTTTCATTCTTCAGTGGGTTATTCAATCCTTTCTACTGTACCCGAGGCGGTTATTTCTCGTTGGTCACGCTCTTCTTGCAGGGTACTTAGGATGATCTGAAGATCTAAGTCCATGACTCTTTGTTGCAGTTGCTGAATAACTTTAGCAAGATTCATCACTTGACGGTCTAAGGGTTCTTCGACCTTTTTTTCTAAGTTGGTCACAGAGTGAAATGCTTTGTTGACAGCTTCTTTGATTCCAATCTTCTTCGCAAGAAGCTGCTTCTTCTCCTTTTGTATTTTTTCTCTGTCTCTATCAAATTTCTCATGGATGGCCTCCTTCTCTTTCCGTGCAGCTCGATGCTTCTCTATGATTTCCTCCTGTGCTTGATTTAGGGCCTGGGTGGCTTTCTCTATTACTTCTTTCACTTTTTGAATGCGTACTTTGACTATGTTGGAAATCCTGCGGAGTTGAAATGATCCATCTCCTGCTTCTGTTGTTCCTTCTGGGATGGGTGTAGTGGAGACTGCGCAATTAGAATGAAGTGCTCACTGCACTCCTTGGAGCTTGGCTTCAATTCTGTCGTACATGGTATGTTGCTTGGCCTCCTAATTTTCTGTAATTTCTTCTATGGCTTCATTCAAAGTTGCGAGGAGAAAGCTGAAGTCATCGGGGTTGAGCGTGGTCTTCATCTTAGTCATGGTCGCTTTTGCTTTCTTCTTAGAGGAAGACTTCGAAGGTGACCCTTTTCTCTTTTTTGGAACTTCGACTTCTTCTTCTGGTTGTCGTTCGACTTCCTCTAGGTTGTTGTTGTTACCTTCTTGATCGGGTGTGATGGAGGTTGTCTTTACAGATTAGCTATCTACATCATGAACCTCTTCAATATTCTTTGTTTCCTTTGTCTTCTTTGTCTTCTTTATCTTATTGGGCCCAGGTGTGTCCTTCACAACTTCTGGGATGTCAATATCTGAAATTTCTATTGGATCTGTTGGATCTGCTGGAACAAGGAGGTCCGTCAACCATTCCTTAGTGATTTCTTCTAGGTCTTCTTCGGTCAGCTTATAATAGGACTGAAGTTGTTCTTGGTGTTCATCATCACATGGAGTTAGGTATATAAAGTGGCGGTCCACGTTGAACTTTATCAAAGGCCGAAACCTTTGTAAAGTGTTCAGGGTTATGCAAGGTTCACCCCCTATGGTTGCTTTCAGTTGGTTATAGTATCTGTGAAAAATGGCATTTGATTTCCACTGCTTTCTCATGTCCGTCGAGTACCATATGGTACTGATCTTCACAGCTAATGGTTCAAATGGGTCGAGGTCGGGGAAGGTTGCACCTTCTGGTAGCTCCCATGCAACAAATGTGATCAATATTAGCAGCCAGCTAAAGTGGAATTCATGCCTCTGGTCCTGGGCTTCTCTACAGTCAATTTCTAGTTGATTGACCAAATATTTTGCCCAATTCATTTGTAGTCCCTCTATGCACTTCCCTGCGAGGTCAACTACAAATCTGGATACTTGTGTAGGTCTATTCTTACATACCATCTTCCCTGTTATAGGCTGACATGCGAGGCACATTGTGCCACTCTCGATAGAGGATACCTTATAACCTCGCGTACCTTTTTCAACATTTCCATAAGCCTCTTTAATATTTTGTGAAAGAGCATGGTCCATGGTCTTTCCAAGGTAGTACTCATGTGGATCAGGGCCCTACATGGTAAGCCCTGCAATCCTATTGATTAGCATCGGATCAACAATTATGTGATTGTTTAACCACAGGTATCCTCCATGGTAACTTTCTAGCAGCAATTTCACACAAGTCGTCACCTCCTGATGTCTGCCGAAGTGCGGTATTTTCGTAACATTGAGTAGAGTAGACTGTGCAAGGTTCATCATCCATTGCTGAGGGATGATCTTCGAGTTCTAGTCCTTAGTCCTCGTTAAGTACTTATATGGTGCAAGCATGTTGTAGGCTTTACGGTCTCCCAGGTTGAAGTCGCAAAACTTCAACACTGTAACCTTGTCTTGATCTGCGCAGTAGTTGCGAACTCCTTTCGGTAGATATGCAAGGACTAGGGTGTATTCAAAGTCTCTAGGGACACTGTCCATGTTAATCTCACCACTAAGAGGGGGAATGCAAGCTGGTAGGATGGTTGGCACTTACTTCACGTTGGCTACGTCATCCCTATGCTTAGTTCTCAACTCTGCACCGGCTCGAGATGTTCCAGCTTGAGTAGTCGATGGGGAGGCTACCACACCTCTCGACGACAAGGCTTGGACTCCAGTGGACATCCCTCTTTCCGACATGAATCTTTCTATCCTTAATCTAGAAAGTAATTCTCTCACCGATTCTTCTATTGCGCTAAGCTCATCGGACATGTAAGCTCGGGATCACTATCTCAGGTTGTCAATGGACTGTCGGTACCATAATCAAATAGAGAATAAAACTGGAGTAATCACTGTTTCATAACGTGGGTATTCTGTAAGCTCAAGTTCTCAATTGGAAAAAGTGTCTTCAGGGCATGGCGCGACGGAATAAGTAAGTGACTCTGCAATGGATTGCTTGCAACGGATATGAAGATTTTATTAACTTCGTTTTATCTGTTCTGGTGCTATCGAACGGTCTAGTGGTAACCCATAACTACTTTTAGATCCGTTCGGAGCGGCGGTCGAATGGGTATATCGGTTCCAATATCTATATTTCTTCGTCATGGCGAAGTACTCTATGTCATTGTCCTGATATCTCAATGAAGCTCCAATTCTGCAATTCTTTTTGCTGTGAAGTTTCCTCTAAAATATCTTGTAACATTACAATATTAGCCCTTTTCTTTCTTAACTTCCTAGCCTTCTTCCCAGTGAGCCCCGTCTCAGTAATTCTTTTACCATTCTGATGTTTATCTTCTGTGGTCTTAGTTACTTCGCGTTGTGGAAAATATTTCCTAGGGTTCCTTGATAATACTTCTTCTGTATCAAAAATAGGTAGCTTGATCTTCTACGGATCCTCAAGTGTTCTCTTAGCTTCGACACTGAAGGTACTAATATTAAATATCTGTGATCTTCTCTTCTGTTCTTCAATCAAGTGCATGATCCTTCTAGTCATAAAGTCTTTTAACTCTTTCTTCTTCTGTTCCAAATCTTTTTCTTCTTCTCTTCGTCTGGCATGTTCTCTATCAATCTAGGGTTTTCCTATGAGCATGGTAAACAGGGCGGCGTCTTCAAAAAATTTTCTCAAAGTATTCCTCTGTCGAAGTTCCAATGAAAGACGTAGGTATCTGGGCGAGCCTTCCACATAGGGTTACTAGCTTTCATCTGAAGAAACTTGTTCCTCCTAAGGAAGGAATCACGGTAGGCTTTCCTATAGCCTCCCAAGTTCTTTCTAGCATAATGTTTACTTGCGTTTCTTCATCAAGAGTACAGTCAATGTCAAAGTCCCCTATTCTTTCTTCGATTTTCTCCTTTTCTTTGAATATCTTTGATATCCTAACATGTCAGTGGTCATTCAAGGTATCTTTCATCTGTAGTAATATATTTTCTGATTCTTTCTGGGTTTCTACTATAATCTTTGTCTCTTGATCTCCCTCAGGGTTGGCTTGTTCCATATTCAACTTCTTAAGCCTTTCAATCATTCTAGGGAAATACAATACTTCATGGTCCATAGCCTTACAACAAAGGAAACTAAGTCTTCTCCCAGGGCATTCTCTAGCAATATGTCATGGTCGTTTGCAACTATAACAGAAGGTTAATCCTCTCATCTGTTTAGATATTCCCCAACACCTTCTAGACTGCGCACCGGTATCATGGTGACTAGCTTGCAAAAAACTCTTTCTAGAATCTTACATCCACTTGTTAGTCCAGAGATTCTTTTGATGCATAGGTATAACATATCTATCACTATACTTATCAGATCTATTCATATCAAACTTTCTTTTATCTATAGGACATAATATATCAAACATACCTAGATCCATGCTTTAGAAACAAAAATTTTCACTTATCTTACTTCTATAGAGCACAAAGCTTCCAAATCTAAAAACTTTTAACTATTCTTACAGTTATCAGGGCACAGAGCTTACAGATCTTACCTCTTTTCTGCAAATATGACCTTTTTCTTCGCAGACCTGACTTCTTTTCCTACAGATATGACCTCTTTTCTTCAGATCTGACCTCTTTCCTTAGCACAAAGCTTCACAGGTCAAACAGAACACTGAGCACTAGGCCAATAGATCTACATACATAACTTATTTTGCACAAAGCTTCTTCTTCCTCAGTTCCCAGCAATCACAATTTTAGGTCCCAGCAATAGAACCATTTGTTGGCACAGGGGAAGACCTAGGGTTCAACGCTCAAGAGAGCACCAACAAAGCCCTAAATGTCGGCCCTTTTGGCAACACGTGCGAAGCAGATGAAGTCTCACCCGAGGTAGAGGTAGGGATGGTTGCAAGACTCAGGTGTCTGCAACCTTAGCTGGGACACAGATCTGTGATTATCTTTCTTATAGCGCACTTAGCATCAGTTATTCCTTAACATAAATTCATTAATACACTTCGCAGAAAGAAGAGAGCACCACAGTAATTACTCAGATCTAGCACTTAGCAATGATAAACAGGTTATACTTAATAGATTAAGCACTTAACATCTTATCTATCATATCTAACATGAATTCATATCTCATAAGCACAAAGTATCAATAGATCTATCTAAACATATTAGAGAACTTAGCAAGAGAGAGACAAACACATCAGCACAATACACAGAGTTATTGTGGTTCACCCCCACCCTAGGGCTATGTCCACAAAGTCTTCTTCTGTTATTATCTTCGGTAAACCAAGTTACAGCACAAAGCCTTCAAGATCCTACCCTTCCTAGGACAAGAGATCTACGCATCTCACTAGATCCTCTTTCCCCGGGTAGATCCAAGCACTAAGTCCTCCCTTGACCCGTGCACTCAGCACTTACAATACTTACAGTAGTCATAGAGCTCTTACTGTCACACAGACATCTGATCACATAGATCTACTTTATGCACTAAGACATTCACTTTACATCACACACCCCCCTTTTCATATGCATCTCCTACAGTTCTATTTATACATACAAAAGGCCTAAATAAGGGCTGATATCCCTTTCCCATTACAATATTCCCAAAAAGACCAAAAAGCCCAAAAAAGGGGCGGAGATCCTATGATCTCCTCTTCACCATGCGCTCCTTCTCCGACTGGGTGTCGGAGTACCGAAAACAGTCAAATATGACCAAGTATTCCTCAAACTTGGTCAAGGGCCAACAAAGATCCATTTTCTGGTGGTGTTAATTCACTGGATGACTCACTAGTTTCCATCACACATGCCAAAGTCCTGCAATAAGGCACACCATCCCGGGAACAACCCAATATGTTCTTCAAAGAACCATGCCAGGGCCATTCAAAACAAGGAAGAATATAAGACTAAGTAAACCAATGTTCATAAGACACATTAGTCCTCAAATCATGCAAAGTAAGTTGGTTCCTAAGATACAAGCCATGTAAACAATTCACCCCAGTATCTGCTTCAAGTATCACCCAATCATAACACCTTGTGAGGGTTACCGAGTTTAAGTATGGGAAGACCTTCATCCAACCCTATTAGGTGTGCCACCTAGATAGGAAATAAATAACCCAAGTAGAAGGATAGGTCCTGGGAGTGACAAGGGAAAGTAAAAAACCATCAAGATTTAGTGTGAAGATGTTATGGTTTTAAGGTTTCCTTCATGGCTTATGGTGTCCATCTCTATGATCACTTTTGTTGAGGGTGTTCTTTCTCTCAAGTTACCCAATATTTTCATGACACCTTTTTCCAAACCCATTTATTATCCATCTTTCCAATCCCTTCTTTCATTTATAATTAGTCAAATTTGAGGGCCCTCCTTTATGGGTTTCCAAGCTTTAGCATTACTTTTTTTGGGACTGGTGAGAGCACTGAATAAATATAGCTCAAGTTGGACTGGATTTTGGTGGTCCTATTTTCTATTTTCACTTTCTTTTTAGCACCAAATTCTTATTATTTTATAGGAGTTGCTATCTACCTCTGGTTCGTTAGCCCCTTTCTCTTAAGAGTATTCACCATAGCCAAATTTTAGGATAAGTAAAAAGATTTATGATGGAAAGTGTTAAGTATGGTCGGAAGAAAAACGTTACCCTTGGGAGGACCCCCTAGTATTACCCCTCTTCCCTGGGTGGAGAAAACACAGTACTAGGGCACAAAAGATGACCACCAAGGTGAAACAAGGAAACCGAGATAATTTCTCAAGCAAGTGATCCAGTATCCAACTTCAACCAATGATCCTTCTCCACATTCCCAATAAATTAAATGCAACACCTTGCATGAAAAAAGGACCAACCATACCTTATGGTGACATTGGATTACCATGCCCCATACCCTAGGTTGCTTGAATGTGACGAGCCTTGGTTGATCAGTATTGGAAAATCAAATGGGTTGTTGGGTTTCCATCTATGAACATGTTGATCATCATGATCATAATCATGGTGTAGATTATGTTCTCCATTGTGGGCCTCGAGACATCTCTCATCTGGTTACCCCTAGGCATGGGGGGGGCGGGTAACATCTGGATCCAACATGGGGACATGTGCTCACTGTAGATCACATGAAAACCTCAACATATCTGGTTTTCCAATACCTACAATCCTACACCCACTTAAACCATCAAAGAACTTTAGAATTATCTTTCGGTGGATGTTATCCACTGGTTGTCAATGGTAATACAAAACATGTTGAAAAGGAAAAGAGTTCCTTACCTACAAAATGATAAAGAAAAATTTATAAAATGTAATTTTCTAACATGTAATTCAAATGAAAATGAAACATATTCATATGAAAATGTGATACTACACTAGCATGAATGCATGATGCAAGATGCAAATGTCCTAACCTACACTTGTCTATGATAGTTGATATGCTAGATATAATCATATAACTAGTAAAGCCATCCTAGCATTATATCATAATATCTACCACTGTGCTTCATCATAAACCATAATAAAGATAAATCAAGCACAAAACAAACATGAGTTAGAGTAATCATTATATCATACATAATCATAAAATCTAACTCATGGAGGTGGGAGGGAGGGACAAAATCATGCAAAGAGGTATCACCAGTACAACCATGCCCTATCCATCCTAGGTTAAGGCCAATAGAATCAAATGAAGATAGATCCTCATCCTCAGCTACAAATCTATCACCAAAACATCAACAATAAGTGATGAGAAGGAAACTAAGTAAATTTCTATGGTTGTCTATGGGAAAAGAGGGCGCAAGGTAAGGGATGAAACCGGGCTTAGAGAAAATGTGTTGTTGCCAACCAATTTTTTTTTTATCTTATGTGTGAAACTAAAAAGGCCTACAACAAACCAAAGGTTGAAAAAAAATCTTCCCAATAGGAAAGTGACCATCATGAGGGGAACCCCCAACCATATATGTATAAGAATAGCAAGGTGAAAGTAGAGGAGGTTGAAAACTCTCTTCACAAAAATATTTCTCTAGGAAAACCATGTCCTTACCCTCGTCAAAATTAGAGCACAATGGAATTTGAAAATTTTATTCATATAAAATCCAAGATCTCAAAAGAATAAGTATCAAACCCCCCAAGATACGATTGGAAATCATCATGGTAATGTTGCACTAAGTCATCCCTGGGTGGTTAGAACAATTATGTAATATTTTCATCTTCACATTTCCAAGCTTTTAAGTAAGTAACAATCATATATGGTTGTTTTGGTGGATATAAATGAAAATGACCCTCAATATCATAAATGGGATATCCATCAAGACAAATCACATCCCATTTTTCTCTCCCAACATGCATAAACTCATCAATATTGTTAATCACATCATCACTCATGTTATAGCATGAAGGGTTTGATGCATCCAAGGGTTCCTCTAGCATATCTTCACTTTCTGAATCATAGAATAGAGCATCATTGAAGTCTTGGAAAGGATTATAACTTACCATGTCAATTTCTTCATGTGCAGGAAGAATGGAAATGTGGATGACTTCATCAAATGGAGGAACAAACACCAACAATTTGTTTTCATGAGGAGCCTCTTCATGGATTAGGTCTTCCACAAGGTGTGTTTCATCCAAGTGTTATTCTTCGGCATATTCACGAGGAAACCCATGTTCGTGTATTTGATGCTCATCCTCATTATTCACCTCTTCAGGCTCTCGTTCTTCAATCAAATCTTTGTTACATTCAAAAAAATAATGAGGTGATTCTTAATCCTCTTCAATAGATTGGTAACCCTCTTCACAAATCTCTTCCTTGGTTTCCTGGTCTTGATCACGGTGCACCCTCTTGATATATTCTATAATCTCAGTGGTTAACCCTTTGTCCTCAAGGACTATTAAGATATCTCGAAGGATGTCTTCATATGTCTAATAATTTGGCATCAATATGCTAATGAGATCTATGAGAGAAGATATTCCCTTTGGTTTTCAACAATCCTTGACCCAATTTCATACTTCCAAGGGTAGGAAATATATGAATAACTTTATTTGTATATCCTCATGATGTGGTTTTGTTTCCAATAGATACTTAAAGAACTCTACAATATGAATGATGATAAAACCCTCAAATTTTGGATAGTCTTCCAACCATCTCGCATAAACATAAAACTCATCTAGGTATCCAGGAATGTTCTCAAAATCAATAGAAGGATATCCATCACGAAAATCCCAGGGTTCCATAGTTCCATCACTTGAGAGTATGAAATATTGAGAGCAGGATGACACCTAGGAATATATTAGTGGAGTCACCACTTGATCTACTTTGGATCATCAAAGGAAGGTAAGGGAACTACCCTTAGTGGAGTCGCTAGGTACACTTGAGAGGTAAGGGCTTCGGGTGAAAGTTTTTAAAATATATTTCATTGAGGATAATGAATCAATCATCCCAAGCAATGGTGCCAAAATTTTATCACAGGATTTGTACTTATGCAAATCCCACCACAAGTAACCCAAACCTTGTGTAACTATAGAAGATCCTACCATTATCACCTTAGTAAGAACTTCCCACGTTTTAGTGATGGAAGAGGTCCACCATATGGGAGGCTTCCTTGGTGACCTTAAGGGATCAATGTAGCAAGTAAGTAGACAAGACTGCTCCCCCCTCTCCTGATATTTGAATAAAAGGTCTAGGTCAAGTAAAGGTAAGAGGTATAAGGTTGTTTGCGTACCTTCCCAGAACAATAACACTTTATAGCATGTATATGACTATTTACAAGTTCAAAGAAGCAATAAATGCCTCTTAAATACATTAGACATGAAACATTTCTATGGTTGTTATGAATTTGCAACAATGAACAGTAGTACAACAACAGTAAATAAATTATAAGAACAACAACAAATATTGTTAAGAAATGAAATAATTGACAAGGAAAACTTAGCACAAATCCAGTATAACAATATCCAATTATTAGATGAAATTTCTAAATATGTTATACCACCAATAGATGAGTGTATGCATCAAATTAAAGAATTATTAGGTTGTTGTAGAAAAATTTTGCAACAACAACAATTATAATAGCAAGTTAGTCAAAGTTAGTGTTAGCAATGTTAGTACAAAGATTAAGAGACTTGAAAGAGAGTGTTTTTTTTTTATCAATTTCACCACAAGAGAGATATGTAGCCAATGCCTTAGGAATACAGAGTCTTGATAACAACAAATGCAACAATACTTGAAGATTAAACTAGTAGAAACCAAGAGGTAGGGTTTAAACTCTAAGGTGATAGCACATAAGGGCCTTAGGGTTTAAACCTTAAAGAGAAGGATTTATAGAGTGAAAGCACATTTGGGCTCTAGCAAACTTTTATCCCTTCTTAATGCTTCAATTAGGTCAAAATCAAATGTCTAGGGATAAAATCCTAAAGTGCTATCACTTTAGGTATTTAGTATACTAACCCTAGCAAGGATTCCTTCACAATGTTTGGACAAAAGTAACCTTGTGAGAGGAGAAAGCACTTATGCTCCTCTCTTAGGGTTTCACCAAGAAATACATGTAGCATGAAAAATTAAAATTACCATGAAACATTAATAGAATGAGAATAAATTTGTATAAATTTCACTTAATTCACCAAGATACCATGAGATAAAACCCTAATTGCAGAAATTCCATCCAAAAATCAGCAAAGAGCATCCACAACTTGACCTTCCAAACATAGTGTATAAGTTAGAAGAGCTAGATAGCCTAATAGGGAGAAACTTTCAAAAGTTACTCTCACAAAGGTGAGAAGTTATGATAAAAAATGAAATATGATGGTGGCCTATTTATATGAGGCCTCCCTAAACCAATTTCTCCACACAATTTTGTCAACTACAAAATAGAATAGGTAAGACCCCTTAATTTTCCTCTACAATATGCCAAAATGAAAAATACATAATATAAAACCCTAAAAGGGTGAGATCATTCCCTAGAAGGGTGATATCATGCTCAAGTGTGACACATCAAGGATGAAGGAGTGAATCAGTGTGCTTCCAAAGGCCATTTTTCATGACAATAATGCACAATAGTGTGAGGCAAGTTGTCTCCTCAACGCAAATCATCTCCAAAAATATTCAGAACCATGAAATTTGCCAAACCCTAGCCTCCAAAAGATGACGTCAAGGCTAGAAGGTGACTTCATAAACCTCCAAAATCCATGTCCAAGTGCAATGAGGGTGTAGTGTCATCCTCAAGTGTTATCAAAGTGCATCCAAAGGAAATTTCTCCATCCTCTGTGCATAAAGGCTCTGGGTGGTCTTTCTATTTTGTGGACTTATTAGCCCATGTATGTGACATAATGACCAGCCTTCTCAAAACAAATCCAATTTGTCCATCATCCAAGGCTCTGAGGGTGTGAGAGCCACTTTCTGAGGGTGTTGAGTCATTGGATGACTCACTTCTCTCCATCACACATGCCAAAGTCATGCAATAAGACAGAACATCTTGGGCACAACCCAAGATGTTCATCAAAGAACCATGTGAGGGACATTCAAAACAAAGTAGAATATAATAATTAATAAACCAATGTTCATAAGACATATTAGTCCTCAAATCATGCAAAGTAAGTTGATGCCTAAGATACAATCCATGTAAACAATTCACCCTAGTATCCCCTTCGAGTATCACCCAAGTCCAAGACCTTGTGAGGGTTATCAATCTTATGTATGAGATGGCCTTCATCCGACCCTATTAGGTGTGCTACCTAGGCAGAAAATAAATTACCCAGGTAGAGGGATAGGTCCCGAGAGTGACAAGGGAAAGTAAAAACCCATCGCGAGTAAACGTGAAGATGTTATGGTTTTAAGCATTCCTTCATGTCTTATTGTGTGCATCTCTTGAGTTACTCAATATTTGTGTGCCACCTTTTTCCAAACCCCTTTATTAGCCATCTTTCGAATCCCTACTTTCATTTATAATTTGCAAATTTGAGGGTCCCTCTTTATGGGTTTCCAAGATTTAGCATTACATTTTTTGGAATTGGGGTGAGAACTGAATGAGTAGAGAAAAAGTTGGACCGGATTTTTTTGGTCCTATTTTTCTATGTTTAATTTCCTTTTAGCATTAGTTTCTTATTATTTTATAGCAGCTACAATCTACCTCCAGGTTGTTAACCCCTTTCTCATGAGAGTATGGGCCATGAATTTTAGGATATGTGAAAGGATTTATGATGGAAAGTGTTAAGTATGGTCAGAAGCAGAATGTTTCCCTTGGGAGGGACCCCCAATATTACTCTTTTTCCCTGGGTGGTGACAACATGAGACTAGGGCACAAAATATGACCACAAAGGTGAAACAAGGAAACCATGGCAATTTCGGAAGAAAGTAATCCACTATCCAACTTCAAACAATGATCCTTGTCCACATTGCCAATAAAATAAACACAACATATTGCATGAAAAAAGGACTAACCATACCTTATGGTGACGTTGGCTTACCATGCCCCATGCCCTGGGTTGCTTTGATGTGATGAGCCTTGGTTGATCAATGTTGGGATGGAAATCAAGGGGGTTGTTGGACTGCCATCTATCAACATGTTGATCATCATCACTGTGGTGTATATTATGTTCTCCATTGCATGCCTCGAGACATTATATCCTCTAGTTACCCCTAGGCATGAGGGGGTAACATGTATAATTAAACAAGAATTAAAGAAGGTGGTGAATGGAAAATTGCATTCAATACAAAAGGACTATGAGTAGTTAGTTATGTAATCTAGGATGACTAGTGTGCCAAGTACAATTGTGGTGCAATAATGTAGTAGATGTTAATGTTGTTGCTATTATACAATTGTAATTTTTTGGATATGTCTATAGATGATATTTTGATATATAATGAGAGAAAATGTGAACATCTAGAACATCTAATGTTGATGTTTGACACCTTGGTTAAAGAGGAGTTATGAATTAATTTGAATAAGTGTGAATTATTTATAAAGGAATATGTGTACCTCGGGTTTATTGTATACCAAGAAGGTTTGTGCATGGACTAAACCAAGTAAATTTCATTGAAGTTAGGGGATCTCATGATATTTCAAATTTATACATGAATTTCATCAAGAAATAACATATCATTATTTTAAATATTTTTAGCACACATTTATGAAAAGTAAAAAATTACTAGAATGGGAGGAAAAGAAGAGAAATCAAGAATACTTGGCTTGAGTTGGACACAGTGTTCAAAAATTATATATGCTTGATGCTCTACTCCTTTAGATGTTCTCAATGAATTGAAAAATGTGAGGCAGGGTCTGTCAAATGAGCACAAATCACACATGTGGTCCCTTAAAAAAGGGCATGAAAGGAACATGTGTATCTTCCTAGAAACACGCATGCATTCTAAAGAACATGCACGCATTCTTGGGAATGTGCCTCTGTGGCACGTTGAGTGGAGATTCAAGGTTTTTTGAGCGTGTAACATCAGGAACACATGCACATTCCTCGAAATGCACACGCATTCCTACAAGTGTGCATTCTTGCTCACCCCGTTGCCACTTTATCCTCCACCAACTTCATGCACTCACCTATATATAGTTTGATTATTTTAAGACCCTCATACCCTGCACTAATGAATGGCCTTGTAATTTCAAGGATATAATGACTTTCATAATTTAAAAAAATGTATAAAATCAACATTATAAATTTTGAAAAAAATAGTCATGCACAAGAACAATGCGTTCTCTACAATTATACAAAAAAAATTAAGGAAATTTCATCATTTAGGTACTCGACACATGCTTTAATGGGAATATATGTTTTATATTTTTCATGAAAAATAACATACCACTATTAGAAAAAATCAAATTTCAGATTCATACACAAATTCTATAAATAAAAATTATATATTCAGAAATTTAATTCAATTCCCTACATTTCATCTTTTTACACCATATTCAAATTCATTGTGAAAGT
>SNQJ01S0013445.1:0-45215 GCA_010110895.2 Picea sitchensis
AACTGTCCTTTGTTCCCTACACACTTCCACTCCAAGAATTCTGAGAGCATAGATCTGATAATATTCACAATCTATCTTGACAAAATGGCTCATCTAGCCAAGCCAACAATCTCCAAAGCTCAATCCAATCTAAGATCCAAAATCAAAAGCTAAAAAGTCTAAGTTTCTCCATGAAAGCTCCTCTCCTTTTATAAGTTGAAGAGGATAAGGTGAGGAGGTTAGGATGATCCCACTAAATCATGAAAGAAAGTAAGATCCAAACCATTCGGATGCCACCTGACCATGGAAGTTTCTCCTTCTAGAAGCATCAAGAAGATGCTCATTTTTCCCACGTATGATCATTCTCGCACCCTACCTATAGAGAAACCCGCAAACCTCTCACAACCTAGCTATGGTGCAGCCTATGAGAATCAGGCATTCTCTCATCCTATCTATAGTGCAGCATGCGAAAATCCTCTTTAATAGGGTTTTTACAAAGGGAAATGCAACTTCTTTTCTCAGGAAAAGTTCTTCTCCCTTCTTTCTTCAGGAGCTCAGGCCACTGACCCCTCTGAAGACTACAGATAGGTTTACATCATTAATGGTCATAGGGAGGAAAAAAATAATGTGTAGCATCTGCATCCTTACTTCTCTAAGGCAACACAAGCTCAACTCAAATATGTTTTGGGATCACGTTCGTAAGAGTCCTTTTTTAACATGTTATTTTAGACTCTGATCTTTGCACTACAATCACTCCAGCTCTTAATCTATTTTCTCTCACGAAGCCCCAAAGTTCATGATCACCTGTCAAACGAACACCTCCCCAAGTGGAATCCAAAGATTGGACTGTTTCAGGACATAAAAGTGTTTCTAAGGTATCGAAGGAATATTACCATCGATACGATCCTCATCGAGAGCCTTTTAAGCATTGTCTTATCACATTTCTAAAAGAACACTTTGATGGCCTCTTGACCCTTCTCGTGAATGTATTACACTTTCTCCTAGACAGAAAGAATATTCTTCAATACCATTGTCATTGGAGCTCAAAATTTTCCATATCTTTCAAACCTTCGAGAGCCAAGTCCCGAAATCCTATAAAGCACATAGTTTAGCACTCCTTTCTAAAAAAAATGGATACATTCTCGATAACTTCCCCTTTGTTTATAGTTTCTCCCTCATCTTGATTCACCCAGATACCAACACCCGATGGGTCCCACCTCTTTCTGTATCATTATTCATTGAATGGTGCGCCACACCTATCTGTTGGCGCATAAGTGTTCAGACTAAGGTCCTTCTTAGGGTACCAACAAAAGGTACCAAAGTAGTTTAGAGCACTGGAATTTTCATCTTCTTGGGAGGGAAGAAGTCTCACATGAAGCACAACTAAGACATGAAAGAGAGGGAAGGGCAACGAGAATACTTAGACAGACCTCTAAGTTATCAATGCTCACTGTGGTCTTGCGTAATATAGACTAATCCTGTAGCAGTTTTGAGGAATTCCTAACTGGGAAGTAAAGAAACATAGTTGTGTTTCCATTCATAATGAAGCATTTAAGTATATCATATAGAAATATAATAAAGAAAAACATTCCATTCATACCTCAGGATGAAATACACAGGATGTAGATTCCAAAATTTAGGCCTCTGATTAGCAATACCAAAATCCGATACATTGTTTGTCTAGTTCTCACCCAGATCTCTAAATCTTGGCTATGTTGTAGTATTGTCCCATTAAATTGGTGACTCTTGTCATAACATAAGTATTAACAACAATAATAGTAATAACTTTGGACTAACATACTAAAATAGTGACACTATAGCCCTTTCGTTTAACCTTTCATTCATTATTACCCATTACCCTATTACAATCACATCGGTCCCATATATATAATCCAATATTTACTGGTTAATAAATTGAGACTTCTTTCTTTTCTTGATCTTGTCGCAACTTATTTCCTCAAAGTTGATATTTCATTGTCCCTTTAACCACTTTCTGTTTCTTTCTTTTGTCAGTTGTCCAACTTCTTAACAACTTGCACAACTATCATTCTCCAAGATAAAGCTGCAATGTGTTATGCACAACTTCTATTCAACAAAACGAACGGCCCAATAGGCTCCGACCACAATCCTTGACTCTCCCTGAGTCAAGTCTTCAGCTTTTCCGTAGTCTCTAGTTTGGCTTGTTGTTATTTCTTTCCATTTGGTTCCGAGTTGATTTTACTTCCGGATTTGGATGTTTTGGCTTTATCTTCTTCAAACGAAGGGCCCAACTCAGGTACAAGTTCGAGGGCTCTCTTCTTGACCTCTTGAAAGTTATACACTTTGTTCTGCCACTTCCTGGCAAGTAGTGAAGCTTCAACAACAAATTTTTGGGTGGTGTCTGTGATGCACTCTTTTGGATTTGATGCAACTAAGGAGTTTTATTTTGATTCAACAATGGCATCGACTTGATGCATCTATATATATTTTTTCTAAACTACAGTTCAAAACTCGTGTAGATCTTTATTAGCCACGGTTTGGGCTTCATATAATGCATTCAACTCATTGTTCGCTTGTTGGATTTTGTCAAATTTTACTTGTTTTTCCAACGGATCTAGGGTGTTGGCTACTTCTGCATTGAGCGATTGGATATTCACAAGCAAGTCCTCCAATGTGTGGTTGCACCTTGAAATGATTCCCATCTAATCACTAACATCTCTGAATATCTTTGTGCATTTGAAAGTTCATTTGTGCAAATTTTCTCTTGCATTGTTCCCTTCTAAGACAATTTTATCCATCTTCTCTCGAAGCTTCTTGGGTTGAAGTTCATCTTCTTTCTTGTTTTCTCACAACTATTCCTCAAGGATTTCTTCTCTTTCTACCAGATTTGACCAAGAAACATGAATTAATTCGATCTTCTCTACAGGCTCGCTTGTTGCGCTGGACTCTAGAAGCTGAGGCATTGTTTTCCCGACCGTCGTCCAGGACTCTGAGAGTTTTTCTTTGATTTTTTCCACCTTCATTTCTTCTTGAACCTTGAAGTGTTCCTGTTGTGTTCATTTTGATTTCCCAAGGAGTCCCTCCTGTTTCCAGAATTATGCTTCTCTTTTAGCCTGCTGGATCCTTTGCACTAGTTTTTCAGTTGAGGCCCTAATTATTCCTACCAGCGTCATTGTTGGTAATTGTGGGAGCTTGCCTGATAAAGGATAGAAATACATGGGTACTCGAACTTGTAGTGGCAGTCCATTGGCCATTGATTGTGCGGAGGGTGTCTCCACCCCTTCCTCTTCTGGGGATGGACCTTTCAATTGGTGTGAAATTGTAACCTTCATTTTTGCTGGAAATTGAGGAAAAGATTTTTTCTTGTCCAGGAAAAGCTGCAACAGTTCCACACATAGCTATGGGTTTTGGAAGACTAGTTCTAGTTGTTCTTGAAAAGATACTATGGTCTTCCCCAATGTAGTCTCGGTTTCCTTCTAAACCATCTGTGCTTATGGCTCTTTCTATAACAAAGTTTATGGGGTTCTTCTTCTATGGATGGAAATATCAACATTAACTATTGAGAGAGGATGGTGAGTGCTTGGAACTTTTGGTAGTGGAACAATTTGACTCTTAGTTGAAGGCATAGTGTCCTGAATTGGTACGAATGGAATGACTAACTGGATCAAGACTTGAGGGGTCATAGTGATGCGTTTTGGTACATTCTCAGGTAGGTCGGGGAGATCCAGCTGCATGGGCTCTAGTGAAGTGGTTTGGGGTTGAATGGTGGTGTCTTGCAGTGGTGATGGGGGTTATGAGGGTGATGGGGGTTTCTCAGTGATTATGGTTGTGGATGCGGTGGTATCTAGTTCAGGATCATCTTGGATGTTGATTACTGTCTGAGAAGCTCAAGTATGAGGTATGGTCGAGGATATCGGCTGGGGGTTCAGAATCTTCATAGGGGAGAGACCTGTCTTGGGTTTCTTAAGTAATGGATCTCCTATGAAAGAAACAATGAGGATGTCATTGACATATTTACCTGATAGAATGGCTTGGTCGGGAAGCTACAAAAACATAGGCAACATCCTCTTCTTGCATTCCATAGGTTTTGCATCCTCTTCGTCTTTTGATTTCGTGGGCATCTGAAACTTTTGTTTCTTCTCTGCTAGTCCAAAAATCAGTCCTACTCCTTCTTCTTGGCCCTTTTTCTGCAGGGTCTCTGTAGGAAAGAGGTACTGCATGCCAGATTTGCATGGATTGTGCTTCATGCCAGTCCACAACATGGCTTATTTATCGAATGTTTCCTCATTAAGGTAAAAGGGGAGAAACCTCAAGTGGAAATCTTCCAGCTTCGTATGCCTCGTCCAAACAAGAGTGTTGTGGTGGTTCATGCCAAAGGAGATATTTCAGGTGTTTAGGTTCAACAACTCTTATGGTATGCACCACTGTTGAGTTGCGTCCATAAATAGATTATACCACTTTGAGAAAGCGACATTGTTGAATTCTTGGTTCTCCTGATCTGACCTTAAGTGCCAATGTTCAAACATTTTGGCAAGGAGAGCCTCGTCCGCTAGTGCCAACTGTCTCCCCATGGGTGGATTCCATTTCCAAATGGAAAAATCTATTAGTAGGTATCCATATGTAAAGGTTATACCTTTCTCTTGGGCTACCTCATAAGCTTCCAGGAGTTCCTCTAGTAGGTAACTACACTAGTTGAATACAACTCCATCTGCACAGAAATCAGCTACCGACAGTGCATCTAAGGTGAATTAGCCCTTGTAGTAGGAACACATTTTTAAATGACCTTGATTGCAATTATATAGTAGGTCGTCCAAACTGTTTCTGGAATAATTGGGTCAATCATTGTTGTTCAGTCACCTCTCTATGAGTGGAACTTCTCATATAGGCTAACATCGCCTTTATTTTTCTCGTGCTTGCTTGGGCCTTGGAATCCTTTGGCGACATCCTCACCCTCGAGAGATAAGCTAATGAACTGGTGAATGTCATCCACATGAATCTGATACCTCTTTCTGATCCATAGACTTATGTCATGTACTCGGATGATCAGGAATTTTGTGCAGCGCGCAGCCTCACTAGTGCTCCTGAAGATCGGTAAGTCCCTGAGGTTCATGATTGTGGAGTTGAACATATTGATAAATTCAGGCTTGGGGAAAAATTGCATGCCTTCGATTTCATCTAGAACCAAGTCCAAGAACACACCAATGTTCATCTGTGGGAACAACACTTGGTCTACCAAATCAAGGTCCAAACACTTTACTTTCTCTGTCTTCCCCTTGACATCTCTTAAGATCTCAATCCAAGGATCATACAGTTCGTCTAGGATTTCTTATTTGGGAGTTGAACTCCAAATTTTTGTTTCTCTTGGCATGGCAACTCTGAAGTGCTGATACGTTGGAAAAGTCAGGGTTAGATTTGTAACAGGAGAACGAAAATCTCTCAGGTATGCACAATTTAATTCAGAATCTAGATAACAACAACAATGATGCTTGCGCGTGCATTGACGGGGTCTTATAACTGGATAACTAGAATTTTTTTGTAAGTGTACATAAAGACATTCATGATTATGCCATAAATGTGTTGTTAGGCTTTGGTGTCCAATGGTACAGATAACGATATATAATCTATCAACGGATCTTGGATTTTAATGAACAAACCGATAGGGACGTGGTTGAGCTAAGGGGCTTATCCTTTTAACGACTGAGAAGAGGGGTGGGGATATCGATGGAATTTTCACGTATCATGCCTTTATGGCTTAATGGAAAGTTATGATAGGTTATGGTGGCTGTCATAAAGTGTATGATTGGACTGGGTACATGTGGCACATGGGTTGTGATCGAGCTCGGATTCGCCCTCCCTTCAACCACAATGGGGGTCCTAGCCATATTGAATGACTTCATTTAATGTAATGGTGGCTCTTTCGATTTGGTGCGGCTGAGTAAGTAGTTATACACAAAAGAAATGCTTAGAATGAAAAAAAATATATGTCATGGTGCATTAAATACACACTCCTATGTTTATTAAATGAATTAAAGAAATTGTAGGAAATGAAAATCTAACTAGTGTACATCCTCCTTTGGATTGGAGGAACCGTGCTTTCGCTTAAGCGTGAGACATGTAGGGTTTCAGGTGGGCACCATTCACCCACCCTGGCCGAAGGATACCATATAGTTGCGTAAGCCTGACTGGACCAGAGTGTCACATTTCTGCAACTATGAATGGACCCAACCAATGCATGCGCAACTTTCCTGAATGTTTCTGATATTATATGTAATATAGGAGTAATTTATCCCCTTGCATGAATATTTTGGAATTAATATGCCTATCATGCCAAGATTTTTGTCTAGCCTTCTCAACTGTCTGATGAAAATCTGCTAAAAATATTGCTTCCTCAAGTTCTTTCAAGTCTGCAATCCTCTGAACAACTGATTTGTCATTTGTCATGTGTGTAGCATGTGCTATATAGGCTAGGGGTGATAAATTATGTGGGTACAACACCATATTTCCCATATACCAAATGAAATGGGGTGTATCTTGATAACGTCTTCGTGGTAGTTATGTAAGCCCACAAGACTGCTGTAACTCTATCATCCTAGTCTTCCCAGTTTGCGCAACATACTTTTGTTAGTCCTCTTTCCATAATTTTATTGAATGCCTCTACTGTACCATTATCTTGTGGATGGTAGGGACTTGTCTTATGGTGTTGTATAACAAGTTTAGTTGTCAACGTTGTGATTGTGCTATTGATAAAGTGAATGCCTTGATCACTGATTAGACTTATAGGACATCCAAACCGAGTGACAGCGTTCTCGAAGATAAATCTAGTCGTTGCATCTGTAGAACAGTCTTGAACTTCCTCTTCTTTAGCCCATCTTGTAAGGTCATCAGTTGCGGTAATGATGTATTTGGCCTTGGAGTGTTTATCTGAGGGATTGATCGGTCCGATAAAATCAACAATCCACTTTTCAAATGCTTGAAGTGATTTAACTAGCTGAAGGGGTAATTCATCTCTGTGTGATGGATTTCCTACTCTCTGGAAAGTGTCACAAGATCTATCATATTCCTTAAAATATTTAAATAATGTGGCCCACCATAATCCAGTGTGAAGGACCTTCTGTGTAGTGGACTTACCTCCAACATGTCCTCCTGCAACTCTGTTGTGGCATTCCCATAGCATATCCTACCTTTCATGGTTTAAGACACATCTTCTCAGGATGTTGTCGAGTCCGAATTTTTAAAGTTGTCCAGCAATCAACTGATAATCTGCTGCGCGAATCACCATGTATCGCTTGTGGGTTGCAGAGTAAGTTTCTTGACAGGTCCTTGTTCTTAGGAAGATAAAAATGTCTTCAAGATACTTTGGGATGGCCTCAATCCGAAACAAGTTTTCATTCGCGAGATTATCATCCATTGCTCCCCCAGTTTCCCCTGATTCCAACCTGGAAAGGTGATTTGGACGTACATTGCATCTTCCTGGTTTGAAAATTACCTCAAACAAAAACTCTTGGAACAAAAGTAGCTACCTGCAAATTCTTCCCTCCAATACTTCTTTATTGACTAGGTACTTCAAGGAAGAATGGTCAGTGAAAAACTTGAAATTGGATCCTACAAAATAGTGTCTAAACATTTGTAATGCATAAATAATATTCAAACCTTCCCTTTCAATGGTTGTGTAGTTGTGCTCAACTTGCGATAGTTTTCTACTGCAAAAGTAGATAGGGTGGTCCATATTCCCTTCCCCTGGTTGCACTAAAATGGCTCCCAGGGCGATGCCTAATGCATCCACATGTACATGGAATTCAATTTCCTAATTGGGAAATATCAATATTGGTGTAGTACTCAGTTTCTGTTTGAGAATATAGAATGCCTTGTCACGCTCTGGTGTTCATCAAAATAGTTCATAATTATTCAGTAATTTCTCAAGGGATGTACTGATATTTTCATACCTTCTGATGAACCTGCAGTAATATCCTGTATGTCGGAGCGTGGAGCACAACAATTTGGCACTTGTAGGTGGTGACATGTTTAGAATCACCACAACTTTATCTAGGTATACTAGGACTCCTTCTCTGCATACAATATGGCCTAATAGATTTCCATGAGGTACACATAAAATACACTTCCTTAAATTCAGAGATATTTGCATTTCATGACATCTATCAAACATTAACCAAAGTAGCCCGACATGATATTTTAACAGGATGTACACCATCCTATCATCCATATAGGCTTCTACAAACTTGTGGATGAATTCTCGAAACACTACTATCACAATCTGAGAAAACACCACAGGGGCATTCTTCATACCAAATGGCATCACGTTACATGTTAATGATCCCCATTCGGTAGTGAATGTAGTCTTCTTCTTGTCTTCCTTTATGATTCTGACTTGATGATATCATGAGAATCCGTCTGTAAACGAATAGGAATATTTTCCCACAACTTGATCTAGTACCTCGTCGCTGAAAGGTGTTGGAAACGGATCATGCACACATGCAGATTTCATAATCTTGTAGTCCACGCAGACCCGAATGTCTTATGTACCTTTCTTACTTTGGATAACTATGGGGCTAATCCATTCTTCTTTTTCATCTGTGAAAATAAGTCTCACCACAAGCATCTTGTCCACTTATTTATCAACCTTCTCTTTTATTCTAGGGTTGAGGCGGTATGGTATGTGCTTCATGGATCTTGAGCCGAGTTTCAACTCTATTCTCATTTCCCCCATCGCTCCTTTTATTCCTTTAAGTTATGAGAACATTTTCAAAAAAACGTCCTCATACTCCCTCAACAAACTGTGTACTTCATTCATCGTTTTCTCATCCCAGTAATCTCCCACAGAATCTATATTAGGATTCTCTATGCTTCCTATATTAACTTTCCCCAACTTCAGTGGTTTTTTATAGGAGCTACCAGTGAGACTAGGTATGGTATCATGAATCTCTCTACTCCCTTCTATTTCTGGAATGTATAAGTTTCTAAGCTCTTCTAAGTCATCAGGTTTTTCTAAGTCTCTCCCAACTTTACAACAAGGTACAATTATCTTATCAGTTTCGAGACTTAGACCAGACTGAAGTAAAGGGACATGGTCAACAAATATTACTGGGATTGATCTTTTTTTACAAAATTCAGTACAAAGAATTGACCTAATTCTTTTAAGGACTATATTAAGCTCAGGGTACTCACTTGTAAAGGATAAATCCTTGCAAAGTTGGTCTTTCAAGGTCTGCCAACAATTTGTTTGTCTTCTGGCCTCTTCATGTATATACCAGGCCTTTGAAGCTGGCCCTAGAGAATGGAAAAATACATGAACCCATAGGTGAGAGAGTACTTCTGCAACTCCCCATTGCTTTAATCAATGTTCAATATGCACTCTAGGGTCGTACCGTCCATCGAACAATTGCGCACCTTGAAAATCAATATTCATTTCTTCTTTTAGTTGATCCCTTCCTTGGAATCGACACTGGATGGCTTGTCTTGCATCCTCCCACTCAAAGATCGAGGCTTTGTGGGTGGCCCACCATCTAGCGAGGGTATCTTGCAAAGATAAATCAAGGACATAGATCCTTTGATCCATCGCTATCTTATCCTCCATGTTGGAGAGAAAACTATGTACCTCTGAGTTACCATCATATATCGGGGGTTTTCTAACCTTGTCTCCAATCCATATTGTTTCTCTAACAATTGTGCATCGCCTTGAGAATCACTCATATGAACCTTGTTGCCAACTGTCAAATGTTGCTTATGAATCCTCATCAGTAGACTGTATGCTCCTCCAACTTACTGATATGTCTGTAGTAGGATTTATGTAATCTGGTCTCATTCCTTCTGTGATGGTGTATAATTGGTCAAGCACCTCTGACTCCATATTATGGTCCACTAGTTCAATATATCTAGGCCCTAGACATGGATTCAATGGTTGAACTACTTTTACCCCATCTACTTCAAATGTCATTGTGTCCCTCTTTAGATCAATGATCGCATAGTTTTCATATTCCCAATCAATCCTGAGTAGAGAAGGGTAGGGATCTTTACCTCCCATGATTTCAATTACCTTTAAATCAGTTGTGATCTTAACTCCCGCAACATCTATTTCCACATTTTCCAGCCTTCCTACTGGGAAAATGCAGTATTGGTTTTGCATTCTCAATTGGATGGGGGAATATACTAACTGAGGTTTTCCTAAGGCTTCCCATGTCTTCTTGGGTAGGATGTTGACATTTGACCCCAAATCTAGCATTATGTCTTTGATTTCAAAATCATCAAGTTAGGCTTCTAACCTGAATTCTTTTCTCGATCGCACCTTTCTTGTTTGGATTCTCTGGGTATTCTTCTCAGGGAGGTTGGTATTTACTATGGATTCTAGGGTTCCCTTGTTTCCTAGTATCAAGTACAAGGTGTTGCACAACTTCTCAGTAAGTTGGTCATCCCCTAGGATATCAAAGAATAATTGAAACCAAAGATTGATTACACTTTGAGATTTCTCAGAGTGTCTTCTTGGAATTACAAAATTCCTAGGTACTAGTGGTGAGGTAGGGGCTTGCGTAAGGTTAGATTGAGAGGAGGATTCAGGAGGATTCTCCATAACTTCTGGAGTGGGGATACTCTAAAATATTTATATTGCATTTTTGAGAAACAACTTTTGTTTCATAGGATCATACCTGTCATCTTTGGGGATAGATTTTTGAATATTAGGTTGACCATCTGCATCCAACCCAGTATTTTCTCCTCTGCGAGTGATGATGTTGATCTTTGGTAGCTGTCCCTCAATTCCTTTTTTTAGTTCTGATCTTATGATGTTAAATCCTCATTGGAGAACCCAATCTTCCCACTTCATGATTAATTCTAGGCAATCTTCACTTGCGTGCCCATTATTCCTGTAGTGTGAGCACCATGGTCTTCTTGGGTGAGGGAAGTCTCTGGAAAAATGACCTTGTTCATTGCAGTTGTAGCATAGGCTCGACCCTCTACCTCCATTAATCCCTCCTTTGAATCCACCTCCAACCCCACCACCATGGCTTCTTTCAGGTCCTTGGGGGGTTTCATTTACTCTGAATGTTTTCCAGTCCAATCTGTTAGCAAGGGAATCCAATGCTCTACATTGATTTGTGGCATGGGTTGTAGATGTGTAAAGATCACAGTGTATTGTATTGGGTGTAGTTGTGTACTTTTTCATAATAGGACGCTGCCTCGACGCTTTTCCATGTGTCTGAAAAATATGACAATACTCCGTTGTCTGAGAGGTTTGAGCGCTTGGGAAGGTATTATATAGCCCTGGTGTATGGAATTGTGGAGTGGTAGATACTTGCGCAACTCCACCTATTGGTCATGATGAAGGTCCTATTTGATTATGAGGAGGTCCCATTCCCCTCATGCGTGGACATACATCTTCCAGATGCCCTTCTATGTAGCATCTTGTGCACCAAACCTGCAGTCGTCTTGGTATTTGTGTGGTTAATTATTGAATATTTTCCGTTAACTTTGATATTTGTCCCTGAATTTGTGACAAATTTGCATCTTCTAGAGGCCTATTCATTCTCAGATTCTCTAGATAACCTTCCATGGATTCGATTTCAATCAATTGTTCCGAGGCGTCTATTAATGTGGCTATCGGTTGTTGCGTTAAAGTAATTCTCGTCAGAGGTTGTAATCCTTGGATGTACCATTCCATCTGGTGATGTTCGTGAATTGGATGCGATATCCTCCCAATAACATCTTTAAACTTTTGGCTGTACTCCCAGGAATATTCACCATCTCTTTGTGAATCTCCCGCAACTCAGAGAGATATTGTTACTTTGACTTAGGTAGTTTGAATTCAACGACGAACTTCAAATGGAATTGGCCAAGGGTGAAAGCTTTTCCTTGCAACCTAGGTTCAATAGCCTTCATGTACCATTTGAGAGCACGACCCCTCAAATTAGTCTGAAAATTTACTAACTTATTTTCATTGAGAGTCCCTACGGACCTCTAAATGGATTCACATAAGAACCAATGTTTCTCTACATCTTCATCCTCTTTACCCCAAAATTTTGGGTATCGCGCAATCGATACTCTCATATTTCCAGCCATTGTGGGTCTCACTGCTCCTATTATAATGAAACCTAATGGTCCTGGTTGTGATACGCTTGGGGATCCCAATATCCTCCTAGCATTTACACTTACAGATTGATTCTGACTAACTGGCTGTGATAGAATATAAATACCATAAGTAGGCGGTGTAGAATTTACCACCTATATAGAGGACACCTAGAGGGTGGGTGATTCGGAACTTGTTCCACTGACTTATGTGTGGGTTTCTTTGATCTGGGGGGTCTCATTCTCTTCCTCTGGAGCTACCTTCTATGACACGTTCCCGATGTTTCCTGATATCCGGGATGAGTCTTCTCTGTCTTCTGCAAGATCCATACCTTCTTCATCTTCCCTTTCTTATCCACATTCTTATTCTTGTCCCCTCGTCTAGGGAATCCTTCCTTTCCACGCTTCTCTCTACTGCAATCTTAGACTGGCCAATATTTCTTGTGTTCTCACCTTCCTCATTGCTTCCTTCTTTTTTGCATGTGTTCCTCTTGATCTGATTTCTTTCTGCAGCACCTTAGGCTACTTTGATACTTTCTTTACCTTTTTGTGCCACCACTTATCAACAATGGTAGCTCTCCTTAAAGCTCTCTCATTTATTTCACTCATTTCTTGATCTTCCCCCATATGTCAAAGAACCCTTTCCCCTTCTCAGGTCATGACCCTACCCCAAAATCACCCTACCCCAAGCATTGGTGTTTAAGCTGCCATCTCAGTTAAGGGAATATTTATCATCCCCTCCTCCATAAAGAATACTTTCATCCACAGGGGAATTTACCTCATTGAAAATTTCTTCCGTGCAAGAAAACGATTGGTGATTCTCGATTACAAATTCAACAATGTATCCCTCCAAAGTTGTATGAACCCATAAATCGACTATTCACGTGATCTGGTGACCCAACTGATGGAGATCTGTGATTTTCTCTGTATCCCAATTACAAATCTTCTTGATGGGTTCTTGGAATTCTAGAGCTTATTGGAGCCTATCTATCTAATGCAGTAGTTCTTCAATAAATTTAACCCACAATATCTCATACTGGTCGCTAGATCTTTTTGAGTAAAAGATAGAATCTCTTGTATTCCTCTCGCTTTTACCTTGCAACTTCGCTTCCTTGCATATAAAGGCATCACAATTTCTTTCCAACCATTACTAAATATCATATCTATAGATCTGTGGAAGCATTCTCCTCACAGGTTCCCTTTTAAAGCATATGTCTCGACAACAAAACCATTTTGTTGCCGCATAAGTGTTCAGACCAGGGTCCTTCTTAGGTTACCAACAAAAGGTACCAAAGTAGTCTAGAGTGTTTGTATTTTCAACTTCCTAGGAGGGAATAAGTTTCACCCGAAGCACAATCGAGACATGAAAGAGAGGGAAGGGTAAGGAGAATACTTAGACAGACCTATAAGTTATCAATGCTGACTGTGGTATTGCGTAATATAGACTAAGCCTGCAACAACTGTGAGGAATTCCTAACTGGGAAATAAAGAAACATAGTTGTGTTTCCATTCATAATGAAGCATTTAATTATATCAGACAAAAATATAATAAAGAACAACATTCCATTCATACATCAGGGTGAAATACACATGATGTAGATTCCAAAATTTAGGCCTCTGATTAGCGATACCAAACTCTGATACATTGTCTATCTGGTTCTCACCCAGATCTACAAATATTAGCTATGTTGTAGTATTGTCCCATTACATTAGTGACTTTCGTCACAACATCAATATTAACAATAATAATAGTAATAGATCTGGACTAACATACTAAAACGATGACACTACAACCTTTTCATTTAACCTTTCCTTCATTATTACCCATTACCCTATTACAATCATATTGGTCTCATATATATAATTCGATATTTTCTGGTTAATAAATCAAGAGTTCTTTCTTTTCTTGATCTTGTCGCAAATTCTTTCCTCAAAGATGATGTTACGGTATCCCTTTAACCGCTTTCTGTTTCTTTCCTTTGTCCGTTGTCCAACTTCTCAACAGCTTGCACAACTTCCATTATCCAAAATGAAGCTGCAATGTGTTGTGCACAACTTCTATTCAAAAAAATGAAGGGCCCAACACTACCCACTGGTCCACATACAAGGGGATATAGTTTCGATGCCTTTCCCTTCGGAGTTTGAAAAAAACACAATCTCTCATACTCTGAAAGCTCAAACCTGATAACGGTCTTATTCGAAGATTTGGTTTAGAACTTCCCTTGATGTTTTAATCAATGTACCTATCCTACTTAATAATATTTAATTATTCAAATGATGCTCATTAACAGGAAAATTTAAGATTGTATTTAGCACGATCCTTGTACACAACTGAGTTATGGAATACTCATGATAGTTGGATATCCATTACGAGTTATAAAAACACCCTTTCATAACACAACTTGCACCATAAGCTTTTGAAACACAGTCTATGAAGTTTGATTTTCGTCTATACTCCCTTGCTTACTGATATCTCCTTCTTTGTTACTACAACTGATTGTTTACTGATAGCCCTCGTTTTCTATTGCTTAACTATTTTTTTTATTATTATTACAGCTAACTTGTTATACTTAATATAAGTTGATATTCTTTTAACATGTTATTGCAGGTTAATTTGGTTATTCGTCATGGTGAGCGAGAACCCCAAAATACATAGAAGTTCAGTATACTTCCAGGGTGTCGTAGGCCCCGAATCATCATCTCAACCAGTCGAAACTCTGGTGACTGACACAATTCCTCATACTAGATAAGACCACTACCCTAGCTTTGAATATATCTACAGGATATTTGATTCCGTAGAGTTTCCTGAAGATAATGAAGTTTTAGAGGTGTACCAAAATATCCTGAAAAGTGATATTCACTGGGTAGCTACCAGGACACAACTATTCCCATACAATGAGGTGGCATAGTGGTGGCTCAAGCAATTTGATGCTTCCATGACAAATATCATGAGAAAACAGGGGACGTGAGTAGCTTCTCTCATACTAGAGGATACTGGCACCAGATATAACCTTCATGCTCCTACTTGCTCATTGAATGAACCTTTCCTAAAAGGGTTCACCCATGCAAGCAAAGGACCAGAAAAATAGATGAAACACTGGTGGATGGATGAGGACTAAACCATTAAACAAGGTCATAAGTTGGTCCCCACCCACTGGCCTAAAACTCCTTACAAGTTACTGGTTTCCATGCTCTGCCATTTATTTTGAGAAGAAACGAGCATGCACTTCAAATTTGATTGGTTTCCTTTAACACACACCGTCGTTAGGACAAGACAAATATTCAACTCGGTGGATATCCTAGCCTTTAACATATGCTTGCATGCAAAGAATCTCCCATGCATGAAGAAGCCATGTTTTTATATGTATGCTTATATGATAGACGCCATTTGTTCCTCGATACAATTTCCCAAACCGAGATGCAATTGGGACCGAAGTCATCCCCCCTTTCATGTTTATTTCTCCCAATTATGGAGCGTAAATTCCAGACAACATTTTTATGAGTTTTGCAATTTATTCCTTTCCCCTCTGCATTCCTTCCTTTTCTACTTCCCTAGACATAGGATATCCTTTGAGGATAGAAATGGTATGAAAGGGGTGGCCGATTGTTTTTTCTACAAGTACTATTCATTCATCAACGTTTATGGGACCATGGTGTCCCCACATATCTTTCCACATTTCATCCAAGACTGACTACTAATGAGGGAAATAGCATACCAAACGATGGTGTCTAGCATCACCACACTTTTTCAAACCAACAGTAAAATACTGTGGCCAATATTCCCTCTCCACATTGGAAGCTAGTCCATCTCCAATGCTCAACATGCAAGGAAGGAGGTTGAGACCTTACAAGAGTTAATCCTATGCTCGGTTGAGCCTAAAGGCCATGATCAACATGAGCTATCTATCATTCATGTCAATTATTTCGGCCTGACTCATCAAAATATTCATGATGTTAATTTTGGGGAGGATAAATTTAAAGGAGTACTCTCATACGATGAAGTCTTGCACCAACTACTCCATGACGTGGAAAAGAGAGGAGTTGATCTCAAACAAGAAGAATTAACAATGGAAATTGTCTCCAAATTATAGAAGTTGTGTTAGTAAGAGAAATATACCGGCAATGACAAAGAGCAGGAGAAGACCCAAAAAGAAAAGCATCTTGAGTAGAAAAGGCACCAAGAGGAGCAAGATTATCAAAGAAGGGAGACTGAGGAGAAGATCAAGCTAGAATGTGAGCGCGCAACACATCAGGAAGGTCTTCATAAGAAGAAAGAAGAAGAAGCTTAAAATTTGGTAGAGGATGAGGAATCCAAGAGGCTATCTAATGAAGCACAAGCCGGGAAACTGGCTGAAGAGGCAGAGCCGAAGCGATTGACCGATGAGGGTGAGTCAAACAGGAAAGTTGATGAGATTTTGAACCAGAATTTAAACCAGACAGCCGACACTCCATTGATACTAAACCTATGCATTGTGAATATATATCCTCCAAAGTATACCCCCATAATATCCATACCAGGGGATTCCTCCCTCTCTTCTCAAGATCTCAATTTCAAAGGATGTGTAGTTGTTATCGAAGACTACTACTTCAACAACAGAACTATAAGCATCAAGAAGAGATTGGAAAAAATAAAAGAGGAGAAGAGACCAAGTCTAATTCATATGAAGGAAGGATATGGGAATGGAAGGTCGGCCATGATCTTGAAGAGAACGCAGTTCAGGTAGCTTTAACGCTCAACGTATTTTTAGGATTAAATTCTTCCTCTTTTCTGGAGGTAACTAATTCCCTGAAAATTGCCAGGAACCGAGTTATAGAGTTAGAAACAGAGTTGAAAGGCGTAAAAGACTAACTCACCATAGATATCTAGGAAGTTGTCAAAATTCTTGAAGGTCTAAGTTCAGGTAGTATCAATGGTTCCCTATAGGCAGAAAGAGACCACTTGAATGAAGAGATTGAAAAGGGAATATAAATCCTATGAGACACCCATAGGAACAAGTTAGAAGTGGAAAGACATAAAATTAGTGCTTCTCTAGAAAAGACTAGAGACTCAACATGTACCATGGAGTCCATCAAAGCTCAAGCGCTGGCTATCAACGAAAATCTAGCAAAAGAAAAGAGATAAATCCTTAATATATTGATCAACATACAGGTAGAGACGAAATAATAACTTAATCTGCAGAATACTTTGATAGAGACTCAAGGAAGATATCATGAAGCTAGCGAGGATTTTGAGGAGATGGTGAATTGTAGAGACAAGATTCAACCTCCACCTACCTCCCTACCAGTTTACTCGAAAAGAGAAAGACTCAGGTCCCGAATTCTTTTTGACACCAACAAACCTCTCTTCATGAGTGTTTGTTCTACCCAAGGAGTAGTTGTTGACACATGTGCACAACTATGGAAAGATGCTAATGATCTCGTCGCATAGGAAGGGGTACAACCATTTGAGTCTATAGATTAAAGGACTTGTGTCAGCACGAGGGAGGTTGAAGTGGAAGATCTAAAGAAATCCAATTTGAAAAGAATTCATTATTTGATGCTATTTGATGAAAAATCATTTGAGGAACATCTGTTGTTTCCTACCCAGCTCACCCACAAGATTCAATCCTTTGTAAAATCCTCGGTGGAGCAATTATATCAGGAAGTGTCTGCAAAATTCTGTAACAGAAAATCAGTATTAAAGAGATTGAAATCAAGCAAGCTCAAGATAATTTTAAATGACTACTCCACTTGGAAGGAATACCAATACCAACAACATGACGGACCACATCATGATTACAAAATTCTTCATTTCTCTTTAGTTGTTTTTTTCTTCTGATATTGTAATCTTTTCTGGAAAATGAAGAGTCATTTTTGTGAAATGTCTCAAACTTCTATGATTACCAAGAGAAATGATTGTAAACATTCTCCCCTCACTATAGAAAGGGAGTGTTTCCCATTTGAAGGGGCTTTTGTTTTTTGAATCTAGCAAGACAATATTTTTTGCTGCAAGTTAATTTGAATCCAAGAGACATTCTAAACTGGAAGATTATGGTATTGTTATGTGTGAATGCAATTATTATGTTTATGCATCTCTCTGTTTGTAACTTGTGAATATTAGTTGATGAATTACTTGTAAATTAATGTTTTCATTTTATAGCTATCATGGTTTTTCAGGATGAGTACAACAATAGTATAATGTTGTTATGTTTATCAATTCTTTGGTTCTAACAAATTATGCTATCAAATTCATGTATCACTTGTGTCACAAATGTGTTCTAGTCAAGTTATGTGCATTATTCACTGTGTTCATTTATTCTGTTAGTTTTCTCCTGATTAGGATAGGTTAATTTAAATAGTATTAGTTTATAGACAGCATATTAGAATAATAATCATACTTCTTAGTTAAATGTTAGTTAGGTGTGTTTACTTGTATTATATTATTTTTTAATTCATCCGAGAACCTTTGGTTCTGAGATTCATATTTCAAGTTCATATTTTAGTTAGTTGGTAACCAGGCCAAAATATGGTCAGAAGCGCTGCTCCAAACGAGAGTGGGTCTAATTGGGACCTACCATTGAGAATTTTCCCTCTACTGATTGAGCGGGTCATTTTGTCCCATCAACAAAAATGGTGCTAGAAGGAGGGCCACAAAACTAAATGAATACAATGGAGATTTGCTTCCTATTCTGCCCCGCAAGTAAGCTTTTCCTCCATGAATAATTCCCATAAGATTTAATATGAACATAATGTCTTCCCTTCAGAATATATGGTGAATACTCCATCTTAGGTCAACACTCACTTCATTCCCTCTCATCATAACACATCTTTCTCTTCTCCTTAACCTCATATCCTAACTATCTCAGAGATCGAGTCTTTAGACGGGTGTTTGACTGAACAAACCAATCAAGAACTGACTAGACAACATAGTATATAGACCGAACAATTGCCCTTAGATTACTCTCTTCCTGAAAATCATGAATACCTTCATTATATGGATCCCTATTTCACTAACCCTTACTTCTATCAAGAAAATCGTTCAGTTGGGACTCCTGAATATTACATTCATGAAGGTGCATCCAATTTCCCCAAGGCTTCAGAATTTAATATTGAGTATCATATAATCATCGATGGAGCAGGAGGTATACCACCCTCACCTCCTGAATCACCCCCTCACACCCCAAGAAATGAGTCAGAGGAGAATTTTGAATAAGCGGACGAATATGAGAGTGAGTTTGAAGATAATGCGTATCAAGTTGTTGTATATCAACTCCTAAACATGGTTGGAGAAAATGTGAACCAAAATCCTCCCCCCTACAAGCCTTGGTTGTTTTCTGATGTAGTTGTTGTTCCAGGAGTTCAACATGATATGCCTAGACACCCTGAGAAATTTCTGCCTAAATTTGACCTCGACAAAAAGGATTCATCTGAGAACCATATTAAGAAATTCTTGTTGGCTATTAGGCTATAAATAATTTTCCACGAAGACATCGTCTTTCGTCTGTTTCCTCTTACTTTCGAAGAAAAAGTGTCTACATGCTATTTCTCTCTAGAATAAGCTTCCATTCTGAATTGGAGTGCTTTTGAAAACTCTTTCCTCCAAAAATTTGGGGAAAATAAAATACCAGCCACCCGGGTTCTCCTACTGTCAAGAGTCAATATGGTTTCGAAAGAATTAGTTACTGATTACAATCAATGATTCCTCACTTTGTTAAAACAAATCGCACAGACCTCAAAACCTATTGAAGATGTTACTATTGAATTACATACCTTCGGTTTACCCATATCCATGGCCATGTATGTAAAAAATTCTGAAAAGGATACTCTAGAAGAAGATTTCCAGGAAGCCCTTAAATTTGAGAAAAAATTGTTATGTTTAAAAGGTAGTTCTAACTCAGAACCATCTAAACATAAAGGTAAAGGTAAAATCTCTGCATCTAAGTACAGTGAAGATAAAAATCCCTTTGATTCAATGGATATGGAATCTCTTCAAATAATCATAAAAAAACTATCCAATGACTTGGTTGACTTGAAAAGGGGTAATGGAGAGGGATATTCCAATCATAAAAGGTTTTTTAAGTTCCCCCCCCCCATGAAATATAGGAACACTCTGCCAACCAACAAAGCCTACCCCTCTCAAGTAGAAGGAATAAATATGGAAGATATTGTCTAGGCCCTTCAAACCTGGGCAACAAAGAATATGGCTGAAACCACTGATGAGGGATATGGATGTCAGGAACAACAAGAACAACCCCAAGAGTCTGAAGATCCTGTTGAACAACAATTAAACTCTTTTTGGGGCACATCTTTTGGAGAAGATGAAGAAGAAGATGAGGAAGTACATGTCTCACAAAATGTCATAACTACTAGGAGTTATAGTAAGAATATTCTCAATAACTCCCCCGATACCCCTAATTGCATTTCTCCCACTAACACTACTCCCAAACAATCTTCTCTTTCAACCAATACTACCCCTAATCCATCTAAGAATATTTCCTTCAATCCCAAAACAATAGATCAAACAACAAAACCAAATACTTCTCCTACACCATTGGCCAAACTGGAATATGACGTTTTAGAAGATCTAAAGAAAACAAATGACAAGATTTATTTGTTTGAAATCATGGAGATTTCACAAATCCAAGAAAATTTCATCAGAACGCTGCAAGGTAAAACTTTTCCTAGATTTCTGGAATCAAACTTGGGAACCAAAATGGTAATCACAAAGGTAACTTCACCTGACAATAGTAACCCATCCAAAAGTCAGGTTGCAACTAATGCATCCTTAATAGGTCAAATATCCAGGTCCAACACTCCTCCTTTTCTCATCACTTTTGAATTCTTCAATAGGAATGTTCATAATTGAATGGTGGACTCAGGAGCTTCATCTAATGTCATGCCCGTTAAAGTCCGTGAGAAGTTTAACATCAAACCCGAACCATCTAACTTTTAGATTATCCAGTTAGAGAGAAATAAAGTTAAGGTGATTGGATAATTGAAAAATGTTTTGATCAAGATGTCTGCTAACCCAAAATTTCATCAAAACATAGATATAATAGTAGTGGAAATTCCTGATAACTATGACATTCTCTTAAGTCGAGATTGGTTGGCCATGTTAAATGGATTCTTTGCTACTGAATGGTCCCATTTATGGCTCCCTTTCAATGGTAAAATGAACCAAATCAAGATTGACATAGAAAGGTACATGAAACACGGTGTTACTAATTTAAATGATCCAAATGAACCGGTGATGTTCAATCATTCCATTCTTTGGAATTATTCGTTTGAGATGTTTTTTGGGAACTTCACAACCAAACCATCAACTCTCGTGGAATCTGACACAAAATCCAAAATCCTTCATTGCACCCAGATTATTGAGTCCATTTGCGATATAGCTGATCAAACTAAAATTTCCCCAGATGTACAAACTAACATAGTTTCTAGAGATAAGTTAGAAAATTGCATCGACTCTACTAACCTCTTTAAAACCAAAAAACATGAAAATTCAAAAATACCAGTTGAAATAAAAAAAGGTGATCCTGACATGTGGATGTTATTATTCGATGGATCAAAATCTTTAGAAGGTGCAAGAGCGGGTTGTATACTAAAATACCCAAAAGGTACTAAAATTTTAATTGCATGAATAATGGAATTTCCTTGCACCAACAATATTGTCGAATATGAGGCCATTGTATAGGGATTTAGAAAGGCAACTGACTTGAAAGAAGAAAAAATCAAGGTATTTGGTGATTCCGAAATCATCGCCAGACATGTAAAAAACACTATTCATTGCCTTTCAAGTCATCTAAAAAATTATCAGTCTGAGCTCTCGGAGCTAATTAAATATTTCACTTATTTCAATATTAACATTGTTCCCCGGTCGTTAAATTATGATGTGGATTTGTTGGAAAATGTGGCGTCCATATTAATACCCTTAGATAGATTGATGCTTGACTCCTTCTCTATTGAACTTTTGTACAGGACATCAATTCCAAACAATATCATAAGTTGGAGGGTCTTTGACAATGACCACCAACTCATAAATTTTCTACACCACAAAGATACCTTCAATTATTCTATCATAGATGAAGGACAACATGAGATGCTGATGAATACGGATAATAACGATAATCCTAAAGCAACAATTGCAACAGGCCCGTCCAACAATATTCCCAGGAGTGTGGTCATATTAGAAAAAATCTAAGACCTTCAAGACAAATTCAAGAAGGTCATGAAATGAAATACCAACAACTCTTGCATCTAGTTTGAAACACTAAACCTGGGATCATAGTTTTCTCCTCAGAACGTCAACCTGGGAAAAACAATTTCTCCTAAAGAAAGGCAAGCATACATCAAGTTATTTACAGAATATAAGGATATCTTCTCCTGGATGTATGAGGACCTCAAGACATATGATACAAATATTATACAACATGTCATTCACATGAAATATCAAACCAAGCCTTTCCAACAAAAGTTGAGGAAGATGCACCCCAGTCATGAACCTCAAGTTAAAGCAGAGCTAAATAAATTGTTGGTGGCCATAATCATTTTTCCAGTAAGGAATACAAAGTGGATATGAAACTTAGTGTTGATAATGAAAAATAATGGGGGTATCAGGCTTTGTGTTGATTTTATAAATGTAAACAGAGCCTCGAAAAAATATAACTACCCTGTGCCTCCCATGGAACAAATTCTACAATGTGTGTCTAGATCGAAAACACTCTCCTCGCTAGATGGATTCTCAGGATATAATCAAGTTATAGTAGCTCATGAAGACCAGCTTAAGACAACTTTCAGAACAAAATGGGGAACAAATGCCTACAGAAAAATGCCTTTCAGACTGATAAACATTGGAGCCACATTTCAGCGAGCCATGTACATTGCCTTTAGAGGTCTCCTGGGAGAATGTGTGGTAGTGTACCTAGATGACGTGACCATCTTGTCGAAGAATAAAGAGGACCATATATCTCACTTGAAGAAGGTATTTGAATGATGTAGGAGATACGACATATCTCTCAACCCCAAGAAATCCATTTTCTCCATAAATGAAGGAAAATTTATGGGTTTCATCGTCTCCAAACATGGTATGTAGATTGAACCCAACAGGACTGAAGAGATCACTAAGATCGCTCCCCCTCACAAAAAAAAGCAATGCAGTCTTTCCTCGGAAAGATAAATTTCATCAGACGATTCATACCCAGTTTTTCCGAGACAATAAAACCCCTACAAGATATGATAAATAAGAATGTTGAATTTAGTTGGGGATCTAAAGAAAAGGAGTCGCTCGAAAAAATTAAAGAAGATATTAATCAAGCACCGTCACTGTTGAGTCCATATTTTGATTGGGATTTAATTCTCTACGCATTTTCTTCCCATACTTCATTTCTGGCGGTCTTAAAACAGAAGAACTCGAAAGGAGACAAGTTTCCTGTGTCTTTTATGAGTTTAGGTCTACAAGGAGTTGAGCTGAATTATCTTGAAGTTTATAAACATGCATATGCGATGTTCAAATCTGTCAAACACTTTCGACCATTCTTACTCAAATCTAAAACTAAGGTTATTGTTCCTTACCTAATTGTTAGGAACCTCCTGGTACAAAAGGATCTCGCAGAAAAGAGAGCAAAATGGATTACAACTCTACAATAATATGACCTAGATATCAAACCTACGAAAATCGTTAAAGGACAAGGGCTATGCAAACTAGTTGTAGGATTCCCTTGTGTTGAATCTCATGAAGATGCTCTCTTTCAAGATTCCGAGCTATTTGAAAAGGAAGTATGCTACATCCTAGTCAATTCAGACCCCCAGTTATGTGAAATTAAATATTAGCTGACTCATGGATTGGCTCCACATTATCTGGACCCTAAGAAGAAGAGCTCTATAAGGCTCAAATCTGCCCAATATATGCTGATACAGGGAATTCTATGAAAAAAAAATTATGATGGTGTTTTCCTTAGATTCCTGGAGAAAAGGGATGATGACAAAGTCATGTTCAATCTCCATGACAGACCCGCAAGAGGACATTTTGGTGGGGATACTACAACACATAAAATCCTTAGAGAAGGATACTACGGGCCTTCCTTATTTAAATATGCTCATGTATATTCTAGGAAATGGAAGCAGTGCCAAACCTTAGCCAGGAGAGAAAATAAAGATGCTTTCCCCTTACAACATATCATCATCAAATGCCCCTTCCAATATTGGGGGTTGGACATTATCGAGGAGATCAATCCAAACTCATCGCAGTTGCATAAATACATCTTAATGACCACTGATTAGTTCACCAGATGGAGCGAAACAATCCCTTTGAGAACCATCAATGAAAATCAAGTGATTTCATTCCTAGAATCACACATCATTACTAGGTTTGGAATTCTAGAATTTTTAGGTTTTGATAATGATGAATATTTTTCTTCTCTTAAGATAACTGAATTTTCCCTCGAAAAAAACATCAAGGTTAAGTACTCAACAAATTACTATCCATAAGGAAATGGTCTAGAAAAATCAGCTTAAAAGAACCTCAAGAAAATCCTCAAGAAGATTGTCAATGATAATCAAATAAATTGGCATATTACCCTTTAGAATGGCCTTTGGGCTAATAGAGTAACTCCCAAGTCATCCATTGGTAACTCCCCCTTTTTCCTAGTTTATGGAAAAGAAGCCACAGTGCCAACCTATACTTTCCTACCCACTTTACAATTGGCCCAATCTGTCCAAGACGAACCTTGTCCATTAATGCAAGAAAGGTTAAACATGCTGCTAAAACTTGAAGAAGAAAGGGAAAAAGAAAATTTGAACTTGACTCAACACCAAGAAATGGTTAAAAAATGGTTCGATAAATCAAATGTAGTCAATAAATATTTTCAAGAAGGAGATCTTGTTCTCAAGGGGGACAAATCTAATGAACTTAAAGGAAAACACTCAAAATTCTAGAAACTATGGCTAGGAGCCTATCTGATCCACTAGAAAAAAGGTCCTGGGACTTCCAGGATCAAAACATTAAAAGGAGATGAGGAGGAACTCCATGTCAATGGAAAAATACCGAAGAAATACTTATCCTGATCACCTATGGTGATGTAGCTCTGCACATGGCAGTTTTTTAGTTGTAGTTTTTAGTTTTAGCTTTTCTTTTCAATAATATGACCATTTTTTTATTTTATTCCTTCCTTTTTCTTCGCTTTTCTAGTTTACAATAACCCCCTACCATTGTCTTCTACTCTGGACCAGCCTTTATTTTGCATCAAAGACCTAGTTTTATCCTCGTTAACAAATGGTAACACAGAAAAGAGGAACTTTTTCATCTGTACAAAGAGAAAATATTCTGACCTTTAAAGTATGTACCTTTCAACAGTTTCCATCTGTTATTCACTATTATGTGACCACTCTCAGGTCCCGTTGATGTTCCTTTGAAGTTTCCTGAAATATGATGAATTCATTATCTTCCTTATAAATCCAGTGTCTCTTCCCATTATTTCCCAATTTTAAAATGTATCAATGATTTGTTTTTGCAAACCCGCTTAGAAAATTTGTCAATTGAGACTAGAAAATCAAAATGACGCTTGCATCACCCCACTTCCTTTTCATCTTCACCTATATTGTAGTCACAATATATAAATTCTATATCTAAAAGGTGTATTCAAAAGTATAATTAAGAGGAAGTTGAAAATATATTAAAAGCATGGGAAGTACAAGTAAACCTGTTAGGGCTATGGATTCTCGTTGGAAGCGGGGCCATGCTTGGATGAACTGAGGTATCTTTGTCGGGTCTATGGATGCTTGCTGGAAGTGAAGCAATTCCAGGAAAGATGTTGGTTGTGGAGCCTGATTATCTTCCTGACACAGAAGTCTTGTGTTTTTTAGCCGTGTTTATACCCCATGAAGACTTTACACCCCAGAAGTGTGTACACTCTTCCACACGGGGGAGTGCAGAGGGGGTGGGGTACCCCCTCTGCGGGGTCTGGGGGGCCTATCCCCCTGGCTGGGGGGTTCAAGGGCGAAGCCCCCGAAGGAAAAATTTCCTTGTAAAAGTATATTGTAATTTCATTGTAAATCTAGACCGTTCATTATAAGGTCGCAGATCTAACGGTAGAAATTATGTTAGGGTTTTTTTCCCTAGAAGGAAACCCTCTTTTATGAGGGAAATGTATTGCGGCTAAATGCATGTTAGGTTTTTTTCCTAGAAGGAACCCTCTTTTATAAGGGAAATATATCATGGCCATGGAAGGATGCTGGTGTGAGTATCAGATTCGAGAGGATAATTTGGAGAGAAAAGAAGAGGCCAATGGTAAATGGGTTTTGTTGTAGGTTGTATCCCTTCATTTGCTAGATAATAATAAAGGAAGGACTTGGCAATTTCTCTGGTGGACGTAGCCCACACTGTGTGAACCACGTAAATTTGTGTCTCTATTGTATTGTGTATATTCTATCTTTTTTTTCTTCATTTGTTTTATTTTATTGCTCCACGGTCTTGTTTTTCTAACAAAAGAGAGGTAAAGAAAACACTTCAGTCTACAACAATCGACTTAATTTTCCGTCATGGTGTCACTCTCACAATTTCACTGTAGGTTTGTGAAGTTTCCCTAAAACGATGACTCGAATTATGTGGAAGATCATTGGTAATAGGTTTTTCTTTAAGCCTTACAAACAAACCATTGAATTTGGGATCCTTAAGATGAATGTTGAATGGACTTTTAAAAAGGTAAATGTTGTTTCTATCTAATTGAAGTCGCTTTCTCTTTTTGGAATTTAGAGATAATTGGTTCATTCCAGTAAGTCTCCATTTGTTGTGGGTCATTTCACAACAACATCCCCATGTCTATAAATTTTATGGGGCCCCAAAAATATTTTTCTCCTTTTTATTTTTCACCTATCATTTACCCTACAAGACCTGCCTCCTTACTTATCTAAGACAACCCAAGATAAGATTAAATCTGTTTCGGGATCGCGTTCACCGGAGTCCTTTTTTAACATGTTATTTTAGACTTCGATATTCGCACTCGGATCACTCTGTATCTTACTCTATTTTATCTCACTGAGCCCCAATGTTTGTGATGACATTTAAAATGACCACCTCCCCAAGTGGCATCCCAAGATTGGACTATTGACTGTCCATATTATTGATTCTCCAATGAGTTGTTTTTATTGCTTTCGAGTCATAAAATTGTTTCTAAGGTATGAAAGGAATATTACCATCGATACCATCATCATCGGGAGACTTTTAAGCATCGTATTATCACATTCTGAAATAAGACTTCAATGGCCTCTTGACCCTTCTCGCGTGTGCCCTGCACTTTTGTTATAGTTCAAAAATTCCCTACGTATGCATACATGGCATTGGCCTTTCCACTTACAAAATTTTCCAAATTACTGTTGAGGATCCTTCTTAAAAAAACATTTTTGGAACATGTACGTGCCCTGTTGAACTACTTCTCGCATACACACACTAGCTACATACTAGTCCACACGTAGATATGCTAGGTGAATGCTAGACAGTGTGCGTTTACCTCCAAAAATTGCAAAAAATAAAAAGTTGTAAGGAATTCGGTGGATTTTACGGGCTATCGAGGGTTTCCCAACCATTTCACCCATTGTAGCCCATCCCAAAACCAAATAACCATATTTTTCTCATATACAAAGAGGTCTTTGGGTCCCATTTACAACAGCAAGCAAGAAAACAAAGAAACTCTGCCAAAATCCTTTCCCCTTCTAGCCCAAGCTTTGCACCCCTTTCTGGGATTTGGCCTCAACATTCCCCCTCTATCCTTTTGTCCTTATACAATCCTTTCCCTTTTCCCAAAGAGATCAGTTGGTTGTGAGAGGTAGCATGGGAAGGATGCACTTGGAGTAGCAGTAAGAGGAGCCCGAACCTAGTTTGCGAAACGTTTGCCGACAATAAGGTTGTAATATTTCTAATCTTGATATTGAATAAAAGAGTTTTTTCCTGTCCCAATACATTGTGTCTTTATATCTTTATTGATTAATGAATCCATTCTTATATCTAAACATTGAAAGTAATAACTAGAGATTGTATATTTGTAGGATTATTTGCCTAAGTGTTCTTGCAGGTCATATTTGGGAGGAGACCCGCAACCTAGGAAGCTACAAAGGTGAAGGAGATCTACATCGAACGTTAGGACCAAAGGTACATCTACTAATATTCCTTCCTCTCTCTTGTATTTCATCTTAGATAGTTTTGGGGAAGCTTAGGAATAGAACTGTCTTTTAAGGGAAGTCAATGCTCTGCCTATACTTCGACCTGGTATAGTAATAGGGGGATTTTGCCACTAGGAGAATTGGCGACTCCACTGGGGAGTCTCTCTAGGGTCTTAGTGGGAGTTTTTGTCTTAAATTGGTTTGATTCAATTTTTTTTTGAGGTTTTTTTAGGTTTACTGAGTCAGTTTAGGGTCTCTTGTCACCTTCCAAGTGCCTACCAGCCTTCCCAGCCCAATCAGTCTACCAAGCCTTTTTTCTTTTTGAAAAAATTCAGACGTGTATGTGCCCTGCTTTGGCTCATCCCACATACATACACAGTCTACATAGTATACAACCTACATACATGCGCAGGTTGTTGGTGAAACAACCCACGTCTCTATGTCTTGAAAGGTTTTTAAAAAAATAAAAGAATATTTTTTCTCTTCCCTGACAGAAGCTTTGGGTTTCTTAGGGATTTCTTGGACCTTACAGGGTCTCTGTCAGTGATATTAGGTTGGGTTATAGATTCAATTTTAACTTGTTTCTTGATCTTCTTTGTTTTCCTTAGAGGTTTAGAGTTGGCCTATCAACGTTATATCCTCCTCTAGATTCTTGTGAGTCCCTGCGTTTATGCAATGATCTAGGGTCTGTATGATTCTTGGGTTTTATCTTCTCTTTATCCAGTTTATGCTTTGAAAAATGAAAATAATATTTTACTTCTGTTTTTCTTGTTTAAGCATTTCAAAAAATCAAAAAAAGATTGCACTCATGCATTTAGTTTGGTAATCATGACGTAGGTTGTCTTTTTAGAAAAATAAAAGAGTTTAAGTTTCAAAGTTCCTTCTTATTTTTCCTGAAAGTATAAGTAGTTTTGCATTGTGAAACAAAAATCTCTTTTAGGATTTTTTCAGTTATAGGATCTTGGAATATTGTTTTGATAATTTTTCAATCACAAATATTTACAAGATTTTTCTTTAAGTTTGAAGTATCTAGTTTGTTTTTCATAAATGATCTAAAGATTTCTTCTCTCTCGTCTCTTCCAAACACCAAAAGTTGCACGTTCATATCCTTTGAGTAAATCAAGCCCATAAAATCAATGCTTAACTTAAAATATATTATACTTTTTGTTTGTAGGGTTCACCAACTAATCTAGGCTTTAAGGCCTTGAAATAGGTGTGAAAAGGAAACTCTTCAAGGAATTCTAAACAAACATTGGAGTCTTCCATAGGGAGTGGTAAAAGTCTAAAATCGTAAGATTTATCTGGTACCCCTCTCTAACACAGGGCCTAAACACAAGCTCGCGTAAGGAAAGGTAGAGGATATAACCCCTCCAAATCTAGACCAAGCGTAGTGGGGATTTTTTATTGAGGGTCTTTCTTTGGAATCACATTGATCGCATTTGACTATGGAGCCTCCTGGACCTAAAATACATTCAATATCCTCAGTTGTCTTCTAGACCAATTTCCTTTGGTACTGTTGAAGGGATTCATACTTTGTTATCCTACTCATTACGATCATCCCGCTATCGACTGCACCCGCCTGGTAACTGCTTGTGAGCTAGCAACCTAGTTGCCAATTTTTACATACTTACACAGGTGACTGTGGGGGTATACCATGGTACCTAGGGCAGACGTTGGACCATGCTTTGCAGAGTATACCCGGAGGATGTTTCCTTGTTCGAGTTACACTTGCACCGATAAGTTGCTCTATTTTCGTTTGACATAACTGTTCTTCCTACTAGTTAGTTGTCTTCTTGATTTACCTTTAGGAACTTTTAGTGTGTTCTTTGTGTTTCACTCTAGACAAACCTTACAGTCTCGGTTGATCATTTCACAAAGTGTAATATCAACATCTTTGTCATTCATGTAGGCTTTAGGGCCCATCATCGGTTACTTTGAAGCCACCTCCGCCACCATTGAGGCGCAAGTGCGATTAAGAAGGATCGCTTGAAGCTATCGGGACACATGAAACTGTACCTAATCCAACTATGAGAGAAGACTTTCTTGCACCGAAGGATTCTATTGTTTCTAACCTTGAATCTGAAGGATTCAGGCTTGCCAACCCTCCGATTAACGACTTATTGACGCCCCTTCTAATTCAGATTGTCCCTCCTGAGGTGACTTCTCCTAAATGATAGTTTCTTCGGTGAGCAACGATGGAAGAGACTAACGCTACTTCCTTAGGGAGTCCTTGTATTCCCATCACAACTACAACAAGAGGGGGCATTGTGCCTCCTCCCCCACCTCCTCCTGTCAGGACCATGACTGTCCTTACACCCACTACTTTGGGTTGTGGTTCAATTCCTTCAATGTTCGACCATTGTTCCCTTCATTCAAAATGCGTCGGACACTCCCTTTTCATATGGGATTCCTGGTTTTGACTCTAACTTAGTTCTCACATACTCTACTCTACAGACCATTGGTCTAGGGGAAGGGATTTCTAATTCTCCCTTGCAAGGATCCATTGTAGGCACCACTTCCCTGTTCAATTCTATTCCTTATAGTGGGGGTCACATCCCTCCTCCATCCCCTTCACTTGGTGGCACATTTCAGTAGCCAATCAAGCCTAATACAAACTATAGTTTGTTTAGTGGAGGGAATTAGGGACCTTCATCCTACACGAATCCAGTGGGATCAATGTTGTTTATATTTTTGGGGGCATTTGGAAATAACTCTTTTACTTCATCTACTTTCTCGACTGGGGGAAACCCTGTATTTGGCCAAAAAAATCGTGTGCAACATTTCATTCCTTCATAGGTAGCAATGAAAGGAGTTTACTCCTTGCAATGTCTTGGGAATCCTTGGTAGGGCTCGTTTCCCTCGCAAGGGATTTAGATCATGGGAAACCCCTCCCACACTATGTGGAACCCTAGGCAAGGTTCAATACCTATTCTAGGAGGTTCGGCTGGGGGCATCCCCAACCAAGGTCCGTGGAACACTGTACAAGGATAAATACCTGCACAAGCCATGTTGTCTAACTTCGAGAATCAATCAACAATGCAACATCAGACAATATCCCCTTTCACTGGACAGGGCCATCATGGCATCTACCCAAACCCTGGCCAACAATCAAAATTTTCCTAGCAACTTAGTGGTAGTCAAAATCTAGGCCCCTCTTTTCATGTAAATACTCCAAAACCGAGACTACATTTTCTGGAAACTCTTCATTTTCTAGACCTGTCGATATTGTTAAATGAATCGATCTGTCATGGTCTGCATTCCCCTCCATGCCTACTAATTTTCCTTCCAACATTCCTAAGTTTCAAGGAAATCCTGGTGAAGGTCCAAGTGATCATGTGATGACCTTTCACTTGTGGTGCTGATCCAACTCATTTAAGGATGACTTCGTTCAGTTGTGCTTATTTCAACGCACTCTTATAGTGGGTGTAGATCGAAGTATTCTTACTTTAATGACTTGACTATGCTTTTCTTGAACCGTTTCCAGCTGTCGGTGAGATACGATGTTGGCACCGAGATTTTGGCCAACTTCGAGCAGACAAAGGCTGACCATATCTCAGATCACATCCAAGAATGGCAACGAATAAAGAGTTTGATTAAAGTCAAGGTCCCTCCTACATTCTTGCTCAAGTGGTTCTTAAAGTCTTTGGTTCCTTGTGTGTCCAAAGACGTCGCAACGTCCAAGGTGTTTTCCGAAGAAGAGGCTATTATGCAAGCCCAACAACTTGAGTTGATTTAATCTCAGTCTGGTATGCTATATGAGATCTTACCTGATGCACCATGGTAAATTCTTGACAGATCCAAACAGAAGTTTGGGCCTCACGCTGATGTAATAATGGGCTTAGCACAGAGCAAGTTCATGGATCTATTGTCTAATCAATTACAACGATTATCGATTCAATAGACTGTGGCTAGCCAAACCCCTATTTCGGCTTCCCTCGTAACCGAGGTGTCGGATGTACACTATGTGCAATTGACTAATACCAAGCCTAACCAGGAAACCGAAGGAAAGAAGAAACATAAAAACAAGAAGGGTATGGGGGATAAAAAGGATGAAAATAATGTTGGCGAGGGAAAAACTAAAAAGAGAAAGGTGAAGTTTCCGTGTAATCTCTGCACAGACGACCACTTGACTCACATATTCCCTCATCTTACGAAAGCCCAAAAGCTACTGGTACAACAACAACCTGTTGTCTTGATGAACCCTTTTCCACAAGGGAAAAATATGGCTCAAGCTTTCACATCCACGAGCACGTTTGGGGGCAGTCAATGACCCCCCTCGCCTAATCCAAACAACCCGACCGCAAACATTTATATGGTAAAAGTTGAAGCTCATTTATCGACCATATCTCGTGACTACAGAGCACCAGGATCTGTTGAGAAGGGAAAAGAGGTCTCGAACCCATTGAATCCTCTTCAAATTGAGAATAAAATGGGAGAAACACTGACTCGCATCCCTAAAGGTGTGTTCAAAAAGGATTCTCAAAACCCAAACGCGAGGGCTTCTCAGAACTACTCCATCGTGGAGGATCTGGAACAAACTCCTTGTACAATGTCTATTCTGGAGGTTCTCCAGAGTTTCCCCTGACAGAGAAAAGATTTGTTGTCTACCTTGGGAGAGGTCGACCCATGTAACTCAGGAATGATTGTTTTTTTATCTGAATGATCATAAACCTCATCTTTCTCACCATGTCACCTTTCAGATAATAGTGGCGTACACCACGAAATTGTTGACATGGGACATATTTCATACAGTGGTTTATGTGGGTGCCTAGAATTGCATGATGTTGTTGTTGGAAGGCAATTGGCTAGCCTGAGTTGGCTCCGTCACCCATGTTGCTTATGGCATTGGACGGTCGATCATTCAAACCACATGGTATAATTCCCTCTTTCCCAGTGTAGTTAGAGGGTAAAACTATGTGCGTCTAGGTTGAAGTAGTCTATGCACCTCTCAACTACAATATTTTGTTAGGACAGAGTTGGACTTACAAAAAGAACACAATTGTAGCCACCATTTTTTGGGTCTTATGTCTTCCTCACAAAGCCCGGATTATAACCATTGACCAATTATCCTTTTCTCACCCTGACCCTTCATCAGGGGCATCCATGGTCTCGATGATTGATAACCCGCAACCGGGCACTGTCAACTTAGGTGCCAGATTGTTTCCATCTATGATGGGGACTTTTGACTATCTGCTTCCTTCTAGTGATGTTAGGATTATTTTGACTGTCCCCGACCAACCAAAGGATGCAATTTTCCAAGTCGTGTCTTTAAAAACAAGTTACTTTGAAGACCCACGGACTTTACCTTCCCCATCATCTTCGATGGAAGGGTTAGGTCACCTTGGCATGGAAATTCCCTTATCCATGGCTGAGGTTGTGTATATCATTTTCCAGTAAGCCTCAACCAACCCTGATCTGGCTCCCCCACAGGATCTAGATCCTATTCTAGAGCCTATTTGGGCTCAAGAATCTCTCGCCACTCAAGACCTTTTGGACTTAGTCTTTCCCTCTGATGAGGCTATCCTGGAGGTAATGACTAGTCCAGACAGAACTTGGGATTATCTTCAACATAGATCTTACTTCTTACCCAATCTCAGGAGAATAGAGGCAGGGGAGTTTGTTATGAACATAAATGGATATAACCCTTTTCCTATTAAACCTCTAGCTACACATGGAATATATTCCCAGTGTAACATGGAAAGTATTTCTCAGATAATTTCTATCGATATCTCCAAAAATCGTGGCATCGTGGAGAATGTCTTCGTTGGAGTGGATTTCTCTTCCGAAGAGATTAAAATATACACTGAATTGTTTAAATATTTCTGCAACATTTTTTCCTGGTCTTATGAAGATATGTTGGGCATCATCCCATGAATTGTTGAACATGAAATTATCAATTATCCTGATGTTAAACTGGTCCGACAGAAGCTTCACTGGGTCAATCCTTGCAAAGAAGCGACGATAAAGGATAAAGTAGAGAAACTCCTCAAAGGTGGTTTCATCTACCCTGTGCAATTCATGGAATCGGTATCGAACCATGTTCCTATCAACAAGAAGCAAAGCATGATCCATGTATGTTTGGAATTCCATGACTTTAACAAAGCTTTCTCGAAAGAGAATTTTCCAACCCCATTTATTGACTAGATCGTTGATGAATGTGCAGGTTGCGAGGTATTTTCTTTCATGGATGGTTTTTTGGGTACAATCAAATTCATATCAAGCGCAAGGACCAACATAAAAAAACTTGTATTTGTCCTTGGGGTACATTCACGTATCGGGAAATGCCTTTTGTCCTAAATAATGTTGGAGCTAATTTTCAATAGGCCATGTCATTTGATTTTCATTACCTCAAACAAATAATCAAGGTGTACCTCGATGATATGGCTTCACGTTATTGCAAGAGATCCTATCATCCCACCCACTTACGACTAATATTTGAGAGGTTTTGCTACTATCGGATTTGCTTGAATCCAAAAAAGTGTAGTTTTTGTGTGACATCCAGTCGTTTATTAGGTTTCATCGTGTCAACAAAAGGGATCATGGTCGATCCTCTAAAGGTTGAAGAAATAGCCCAATTTCCTCCCCTACGCACAATCTCCCAACTTCACAGTCTACAGGGGAAAGAAAATTTTCTTTGGCATTTTGTTTCTAATTATGCCGAGATTACGAAAGGGTTCATGCATATTTTAAAAAGAGTAGTCCCATTCTGTTGGGATGAAGCTCCTCGTTGCTCTTTTGATGCGTTGAAACGTTCCCTGACGTCTGCTCCTCTGTTGATTCCTCCTGATTATGGAAAGAGTTCTTGTTATATTTGACTCCTGCAGAGTCTATAATCGACATAATCTTGGTCCAAGAGGATGACGCGCTCAAAGAGCATGTTATCTATTGTCTTAACCGAGGCCTAGTTGGACTGGAACTCAACTACTCTCATGTTGAGAAAATCACTTTGGTAGTTGTTCACACTGTCCAACGGTTCCATCACAATATATTACTTCGTAAGACCACCGTCATTTTCATCATCAACCCCTTTCAATATGTGTTAACGTGATGGGTCATCGACGGAAAAATTAGTCGATGGATAGTTATCCTACAAGATTTTGACTTGGATTTTGTTTTGGAAAAATATAAAAAGTCCTTAGTCTTTGCGGAATTAATATCAGAACTTCCAGTTGAGAGTGGTGATATTTCTCTTGAAGAGTCAACAATTGACGGAGGTATTTTTATGATCCCATCTTCAAAACCCTGGTATGGAGATATACTCGTGTATCTTCAGACTTTGAAGTGCCCCTCTTCTACTTCTCGTGATGAGCGTTGTTGAATATGACACCAAGCGCGGAACTATCTCATCCTCGATGATACTTTTTATTGTCGAGGGGTGGATTTCATTCTTTGACGATGTCTTACTCATGAAGAAGCAAAACTTTTTTTGAAAGACTGTCACAGAGGAGCATATGGTGGCCATCTTTCTAGGTTGGAAACAACCCAAAATATTCTTCGCACAAGATACTTTTGGCCCTCGCTAATCAAATATTGTGTTGATGTGGTCAAGAAGTGTCACCAGTGCCAGATGTTTTGTCGAAAGATGTAGGCATATCCAACTCCTATGTTCCCAGTTATTTTCATCGGCCCCTTCACCATATGGGGCTTTGATTTCACTACATGTCACCCAGTTTCTACCAAGGGGCATCCCTATATCATCGCAGCAGTAGACTACTTTACTAAGTGGTTCAAATCTATGCCGACATTTAACAATGACAGGGAAACTGCTGCCCTTTTTGTTTTCAACCAGATAGTAGCTCTGTTTGGTATCCCAAAGGAGATTGTCACTGACCATGGAAATCACTTCCAAAACAAAATGATGTATGAATTAACATCAAATCCTAGGTTTAAACAGGAACATTCTTTATCGTATTACCCACAAGCGAATGGTGAGGTAATTCAATGAACGATTAATTTAGCGAAGTCAAATTGGCATTTGATGTTATATTCAACGCTTTGGGCTTATCGAACTTCTGTGAAGATTGCTACAGGTTTTTCACCTTTTCAACTCATTTACAGGTTGGAGCCAGTATTTCCCATTGAATTTCAAATACCTTCTCCGAAGTTGGCAGTAGAACTACTTCCCGACACTACTCCATTTGAGTAATGTCTTTTATATCTCAAGCAACTCGATGAGCAGCATCGAGATGTGACCTTGGATAATGAGGCTCATAAACAACAAGTCAAGTGTCAATATGATCGGTCTTTATTCCCTCGGATTTTCTCCGAAGGTGATCTTGTCCTGGTCTATGACCAATACAAATATCCCTTGGGGGAAGGCAAGTTCAAACCCATGTGCTTCAGACCTTTCATTATGAAATAAGTCTTACAAAAGGGTGCTTACCATTTGGTTGATTTCGAGGGAAACGCCTTAGTGGAACCTAGAAATGGGTTCTACCTTAAGAAGTATTACACTTAGGTTTATCACTTCAGCTTGACTTCTTGTATATATGTATAGTTTCTTATACATTCTTGTCTTTTTTTTTTTTTGGATGTGTAGTCATTTATGTTTTCCTTTTCACTGTCGAAGATATCAAGTGAATCTCAAGTCTATGTTGGGTTTGCGGATGGTGCTAGACGACACATTCAAAGGCTTGCTTCTGCAACTTGGGTGATTTTTATACCTAGCGGTTAGTTGCTATCTTCTGGAGGTATTTGTCTAGGCGAAGCAACCAATAATGTTGTCGAGTATAGTGGAGTGATAGAATTGCTATGTGATGCCTTGTCACATGGTATTTGTCACCTCCAGGTTTATTTAGATGATCAATTGGTCGTGTTCCAGTTAAATCAGGTTTATCGCGTTTACGATCCCACTCTTCATCGACGATTCGTTACGGTATGTATCTTAGAATGATATTTTGATTATATTACTTATATTCATGTTCCTAGGAGATTTAACCAACTAACTAATGCATTAGATAATCAAGTGTTAGATTCACATGTTGCTCACATGTAAAAATAAAACACACACATACACATGTAAATACATTTGTAAAAATGTGTTGCTCACATGTGTAACAAAACACACATACACATGTGTAAATACATTTGTAAAAATGTTCATCCATAAGATAAAAAGATGTATATATATATATATATATATATATATATATATATATATATATATAGATATATATATATATATATATATCCAAAAATAGTGTCATGAGTACAAAGTGAGCATTAAAGACTAAAAAATAGCTGGTATACATCGTTGGGCATAATCCCTCAATACATAGTACAAAAATTACCCTCGTCACATAAGTGGTCCAACTTTGTCTAAGGTCTGGGCCTATTGGCCCTGCTATAGTGGACTACGACGTTCGCAAGACACCAGAATAGTTGGACCCAAGTCTTGGGCACCCCCAATACATGTGGTTGCATATCCGAGGGAATATCCTCTATCTCTTCCATGGGTACTGCATGAGTGAGTGCTGTGAGGTTTCTCTCTACTTTCCACAACACTCTCTAAGACTCTCTGGTTGGGGGTCCTCCTGCAACTGCCAGTCCTCCTGCTCTTGCTGGTCTGACCTCTTGTCAAGGACGACGCCTGGTCCTGGCGAAGTATGTTGTTTGAATAGGTCCCACATCTATGTATAACAGATCTTTAAGTTAGTAATCTGGCATATGCATAAAAAGGATAATATGTAAAAATTTAAAAATTTAATAAACTTTAAAAATGTGTTACCTATCTCGCCACGCTCCTCACCAGGGGGCATGAGCATATTGGGATATCTCGGAAAACTAATTCCTTCATAGGGATATTCCTCCAACTTATCTAGGTAGGAAAACTACCCACCTGCACAATGCCAAAAACGAGGCAATATGCCCCCATACTGTCTCCCTCGGACTGAGATTGGGCACTCTCAAAGAAGAAGAAAGAGAACAATATCGTACCGAACCTGAAGTTCTTTTTTGTCCTCCTACAATATTTTGTGAGCTATTTCTTCATGCATGTCAGCATGGTAGTAATCTAATAAAAAATGGTAGCCTCCAAACATTGTACTACACAATGCATCTTTGCATGAGAGGTCTGATGGAGTGTTGTGTATCTTGTGATCCACCCGATCATAAATAGTACAATGCGAAGGTGGAGGGTGGTGATCTTGTGAATCAACACCTGAGAACCTAATTTCTCGGTACCATCCTCACAGTACATCTTGATGTAATCCTCAATGTTATACAACCCTGGAGGAAAGGTCCTCATATTGACTGGTTCCCCTCTCTTAGAGAGGCCGGTTAAGAAGTAAATATCCTATTTGTTCGGGGTCAATGATTGACCCTCTAGCATAAATACCTATACATCAGGGTGCCAATACTACACAAAATCATTGAACAAACTCGGTTGTGCTCTCATGAACAAACGCTGAAAGAATTTCCAAATGCCACATTTTTTTAGCATAGAAATGGCCCCGGGATCCTCCTCGAACAAAACATGAAGTTCCTCATGTTCCCTTTCTCTCCAATGCACATACATCCTGTCACACAAAAGATTGGAGAGGTTTTAGCATTTGTTTGTTTCTTTTTTTAGTAATAAAGGAGGTGTACGCAGGTTGTCTTTAAGACAATTGCGTATGTATGCGGGTTGATTATTACTCTGTCTGCATACATATGCAGGCTGAGCATGGATATCCCGCATACACGCAAACGTGACCCTTTTACAAGGGTGCATGCCTCCAAAACATAAAATTAAACTTAAATAAATGAACTAAAATAAAGGAGAGGTTGATTTGTACTTACTTTGTCCAAGTGTGAGGGTTTTTCGTCCACTGTAGCTCCTTGAATTCACGTTTTGAGGAAGAGGGTTTTTTATCTTTTTGGTTATTTTCCAAATTGCAATGGTAAAAATGTGTTGTCCACCTCTATTTATAGACTTTTTTGGCCCTTTTTGCCCTATTTTGGTCCCTTTTTCCCTTTTTCTTGACTTGGTAGCTACTTGAGTTCTCTTCTGACATATCTTTGGGTCATTCTGATGAACTTGTCCTTTTTTTTTGGTGATTTTCTTGAGATGGGTTACACCTATATCATCCCATGGTAAAAGCCATTTTTTCAACTTTTTGCATATAGGTTAGGTTTTCACCCCATGCATCTTGCATATTGTTGACTTTACCAATTTTCCATAGGATCGATCCCATCGAAGTGCGACAAAGAACCTTCTCAACTGCTTTAGAAGTGTCGTGATTAGGTGGTAGAGCCTACCTCTACATGGATGCCCTAGGTAGATCCTTTGCTGCATTTTAGCTTCCATGGTGTGAGTTTTATTTTTAGGCTTGGGAGTCCTTGTTAGTCCCTCCATGATGACGTATTGAAGCCTCATTCTTTTTTCTAGTCATCCTTATTTGATTTACCCACGAGACTCCCTAATGAGCATGGTTTGTTGTCTTTCAAGATCTCTTAAATTTTGAAAGAAACATCGAACGAGAGTTCATTTATTATTTTCGATCTCATCTGGATTATTTGAGAAAATAAGCCCATCTGGAGTCTTCTTTAAGCCCTTTTTAGACTCTCTAAAAATGAAAAGATTGTTGAGCAATCTTTTTTACCTTCACGCTCGCCAAAATCAAATTTCAAGGCACATCTATCTGGCAGTAGTTTACCCATTTTTTGGTCTGGATGGATAATTTTACGAATAAAGGTATGCCCTAGGAACTTTGGTTCGAGAGTATTCCTAGGCATAAGTTTAACCCTTTTTCAGGACTGAGGGACTAAATTTTTAAAAAAGGAACATTCTCCTTGGTTTTGGTTTATCTCTTTTTCAGGCCTTGGATATTACTTATGAAAAAGGAACCCCCTTGAAGTCCATAGTTAAGCTCTTTTCAGACTCCCTAAATATGAAAAGATCGTCAAGTGACCTTTTTCCTTTGACACTCATTAATTGGTCCAGAAAGAAAATCTATTTGGCACGAGTTTAACCCTTTTTCCAACCAATAGATTATCCAGGAAAAAGGTACTCCTTGGGAGATACATCTCGCTGGGAGAGTTATCCTCAGTTATATTTTATACTTTTTCGGGCTAAGGAGACTAAATCTAGAAAAAGGTTGTGAGTCCATAGTTAAGATCTTTTCAGACTCCTTAAAATTGAAAATGTCACCGAGTGATCTTGTCTCAATCACACTCATTAAAATGGTTTTTAAGAGACATCATTTCGGTACAAGTTTAACCATTTTTCAAACCGATTGGACTAGTTACGAAAGAGAGCTCCCTCGAGTCTTCTTTTAACATTTTTCAAACTCTCTAAATGTGAAAAACCACCAAGCTTACCTTCTTTGGGCTCGTAAAAATTTACATGGAAGGAGTCTTGTTGTGTCATGATTTATCACACTGCATGTCTCATCCTTGAGACTTTGTCCTAATGTTGGCTCCATGTTGCTCTCAACTGAACCTTTGAAGAATTCCTTATGCGCAAGCATTGCAACATTTTTTTCTTGTGAACTAACACCCTGAACCATGGAGGAATTTTCCCTGAGTGTCCTTATCCTGCACATGTCTCCTTGCCCTGAGCATTAGTTTGTTCCATGTTCCTGGAACCAATTTTTATTTCTCATGAAACTCATTCCTCCTTTGTAATGTAGCATTTTTTTATTCCTTTTCAATCTCGTTAAAAATTTGAAAAAGACAAAAAAATTAAATATTCCAAAAAGAGGGGACGTGATATACTTTCTCTTTTATTCGACACCGAGATAGTCTCCCTTGGAAAAATCACATCCTTCCATTTGTTTGCCAAGAATTGGGATTTAGTGTGACCTTAGGAAGTTGTTCTCACTACATAGATATGTGTCCTCCTCCATTTGCTTACTCTTCCAAACATATGGAGAGTTTGTGGTGCCTCCTACATCACAGACTTATGTCAATATTACGTTGCCTGAGTCTCATCATTTTTTTGTGCTTTTGTCCAAGGGAATTTTTAGCCAAGCTAAGTTGGCCATTCTACAGTTTTTCTCTTGACTTTCATGAGTCGGCCATCCCAAGTGTCTAGTCAAGTCTAGATTCAAAATCAATGAAATTTTGTGCTTGATAATTGAGATCCTCTAGTCTTTTCCCGAAGGCATGTCGAAGACCTCAAATTAGTGAGTCTTAAATTCCTATTGTACTCCTACCTGAGATATTGAAGATATTGAAGTTATTTCTTGAGCTATGAAGTCCTTATCTCCAACCATAGGCGTCAATGCTTCTGGAAGATGCATATTATATTGTACTTAAATACCATCAAATGATTTTGATGTAGATCCACTATGTATTTCTTGCAGCTACACTTTATATATACATTTATATGACATGGATATATAGTGTACTTGATTGGAAACCATGATTATTTCATCCCAAGAATGGGTATGCCTGCCTCAAAGATATTATTATTGTTTTGTAGATGGCACCTCCTGAACTTTGGTCCCAGGCTCACTCGACTTCGTGCCTTCCCACTGGTAAATATATTGTAATGTATTTCAGCCATCAGTTGCTCTTCTGACCTCACACATTAGGGGGCATTTGTTATAGTCCAAAAATTCTCTACCTATTCATACATGGCATTGGTCATTCCACTTAAACAATTTTCCAAGTTGCTGCTGAGGATCCTTCTTAAAAAACCATTTTTTGGAACATGTACGCACCCTGCTGAACTACTGCCCATGTACACACTCTAGATGCATACTAGTAATCACACCCACATATGCTAACTCCATGCTAGACAACCCATGTATAACTCCAAAAATTGCAAAAACTAAAAAGTTGCAAGGAATTTGGTGGAGTTTACGAGCAATCGAGGGTTTCCCAACCATTACATCCATTGTAGACCATCCCCAAATCGAATAACCATATTTTTATCATATAAAAAGAGGTCTCGGGGTCCCATTTACAACAAAAATCAAGAGAAAAAAGAAACTCTGCAAAAGTCCCTTCCCCTTCTAGCCCTAGTTTTGCACCCCTTTCTGAGATTTGGCCTTGACATTTCCCCTCTATCCATTTCTCCTTATACAATCCTTTCCCTTTTCCCAAAGAGATCAGTTGGTTGTGAGAGGCAGCATGGGAATGATGCACTTGGAGTAGTAGTAACAGGAGCCTGGACCTGGTTCTCAGAGCGTTTGTCGATAAGAAGGTTGTAATCTTTATAATATTCATATTGAATAAAAGAGTTATTTCATGTCCCAATACATTGTGTCTTTATATATTTATTGATTAATGCATCCATGCTTATATATGAATGTTGAAATTAATAAGTAGAGATTGTATATTTGTAGCATTGTTTGCCTAAGTGTTCTTGCATTTCATCTTTGGGAGGAGACCTGTAGCCTAGGAAGCTACAAAGGTGGAAGAGGTCTACATCAGACGTTAGGACCAAAGGTACACCTACTAGTATTACTTCCTCTCTCTTGTATTTCAACTTAGATAGTTTTGGGGTAGCTTAGGAATAGAACCGTCTTTTAAGGGAAGTCAATGCTCTGCCTGTACTTTGACCGGGTATAATAATAGGGGGATTTTTCCGCTAGCAACTTTCTCCTAGACTGAAAGAATATTCTTCGATACCATTGTCATCGGAGCTCAAATGTTTCCATATCCTTCAAACCTCCGACTTCCAAGTCCCAAAATCATATAAAGCACATAGTTTAGCATGCATTTCTAAAAGAAACAGATTTATTGTCGATACCTTCCCCTCGAGTTTTAGATTCTCCCTCATCCTGATTCACCCTGATACCAACACCCCGATGGGTCCCACCTCTTTTTGTATCACTATTCATTGATTGACGCATCGGGCCTACCCACTAATCCACATATAAGGGAATATACCTTCGATACCTTTCCCTTAGATGTTTGAAAAAACCACAATCTCTCATACTCTAAAAGCTCAATCTTATCGAAGATTTGGTTTAGCACTTCCCCCGATGTTTTGATCAATGCACCTATCCTACTTATTAAGCTTTAATTATGGAAATGGCACACATTAGTGGAAAAATTTAAGATCAGATTTAGAATGATCCTCATACACAGTTGAGTTATGGCATACTCATGCTAGTTGTTATTGGATAAATCCATAGGTGCGGACACTAATCGATCTCCCTAGATCCACCTGGATCTATAGCAAAGCAAGACAGAACATTACTCTTTCCCTAGATTTTGACCATTGAATTAAATAGGAGGCAAGAACACATAACATACCTTATTATCGCTTCCTTTGGTCTTTGTTGCTCCCGCTTCGCTCCAATGCTCTCATGAAGTCAAAACCAAGACAACACAAACCAACCAAAGTGAAGATAGCACAATCTATTCAACAGTCAATCTATGTATATGATCAAGGAATTATACAATAAAGTGGAAATAGATTTATGGGAAAGGGACATGCTACTGTATCATATTAATGGAAAGTAAAGATTACAACCCAAGCCTGATGTCATAAACTTCCTTTCAATGGCCCTTGGCTCCGACACACACACTTGCTCACTTGCATGAAGAAGATCAACTCCTTTGGATAAACTTGCTGAAGTCTCCAAGCTGTTGTTTAAGCTCAATCCTTCACACAATTATTTCACCAATTCTCCAATGAATCTTGCTTAACCTTTTCCATGAGAATTCACTCAATATATAGGAGAGAATGAATTGGTTACTTGGATAATAATGATCCCAAAATATCAAGGAATCTAGTACTAGGATAACCATTCGAATGCCAACCCATTTTTCTAGAAGATCCCCTTCTAGAAGCTTCGATAATTCATCTTTTTCCTTGCTTTAGGAAGAGTTCACACCCTAGCAGTTCAACACAGTGCGAGATGTTCGCACCCTGGCTTAAGGCAGCCTGTGAGAATGGGTCGTTCTCGCAGCCAAATATACTAGCAGCCTGCGAACTTGCTTCAAAAATGAGTTTTCTTGGAAGAGATAAAAGTAACTTTTCTCAGGTAAAAGTTGTTATGAAGAGATTGAGTACACCATCATTAATACATCATCATGATGACCAAAATCATGGGTAACAGAATGCCCCCCAAAGTATGAGGTTAGAACCAGTGATAGCCGAAAAACTTTGTATGTTGTATGTGTGTGTCGGGAACCAGGAGTACACTTAATCGAAAACCTGCGAACAACCAAGCCTCTGCAAAATATCATATATACCAATTCTGAGGTAGGCATTCCCATACTCAGATCATAGACTGATGACAATTGTAGACCTAGGTCTTGGCCACCAATCATACACTGTGGATCCACGCCATCAAAATATAGCATAGCCACCATGAATACACTGTGGATGTATGCGAAAAATTCAAATTGAGACGACATAGCCAAGAGACATACACAGCGGATCTATGTGTCACAGATTATACATACTCCATCGCAACCTGAAAAAAAGAGATGATATCCAGGGTCTTCAATCTCGTCGCCCAAAGTACGAATCTAACCATGTGATTACATGTGTTGAAGTCTAACATGGAAGAAACCACTTGATTAACTGTCATTGATGAAACTATTAACAAGTGCGAGGGAAATCACCATTGATTTCAATGACTCTCAAGGTACCCTAGTATAATCCATCAAGTGTGAATTAATGAGTTGAAGTCGAACATCCGATGGAATCTTTCGATCCGGGGTCAATGATGCAAACTCACTGTCGAAAGCGAGGAAACTTGTCATTGAGCCATGCAAGCTCCAAGGTACCAAATAGTTTCTAAGTTTTGATTCCGGATAATGAGCTGAAGTCGATGGAACAAAAATTGTCACAGGAGGGCCTTGATGTATCCCCCATCAATGACATGAAATGAGTAACAGATTTTGAAGGTGAAACAAAGTATTTTTCAAATTGAACTGGACACAGGGAAGGCTGACACAGAGAGAATGGATAACTGCAGATGGCTGACTCAATATAGGTTTCAGATGGACTTCTCTTGAACAGATGAACGACACGACCAATGATTTGGCAGCATTGAATCAAAGACGAAAAAGGGAATGACCTTGTAGCAAATCGAATGAGAGACAAATGGATTTCCCAAACCGGCTTCAAATGATGAATAGGGGGTGTCATGTTCAAGAGCGAC
>SNQJ01S0013445.1:48240-80596 GCA_010110895.2 Picea sitchensis
ACAACCCATTCCTGGGTTCACTCAAAGGGATACCATCGTAATCTACCAACTCATAAGATCCTTTTTCCAATACTCATCAATCGATATAAGGACCTCGCCACATGGGTTCGAATTTCCCAGCTCCTAACATATCTCGATCTTGTTCATAGAGAAGAACAAGATCACCTTCGGAAAAAATGCGAGGCTTGACATGCTTGTCGTATTGGGCCTTGACACACTTTTTCTGAGCTTCTATGACTAGGGTGGCATCACGTCGAGTTTTGTCTAATCGCATAAGATACAATAGACATTCTTCCTCAGCAGAAGTATTGGGTAGGAGTTCAACAACTAGTTTCAAAGAAGGTATCTCACATTTGATAGGTAGAATGGCTTCCACACCATAGACTAATCAAAAAGGTGTAAACGCAGTAGCGGACTTGACAGATGTCCGGTACGCCCATAATGCCGAAAACAACATTGTGTACCAACTTTTTTTATGAATTCCTATCATCCGTCGGAGCATAATTATGAGAACTTTGTTGATTTCTTCGACCTAGCTGTTGGCTTGTGGATAATAGGGTGTTGAGTTATCATGACGAAGACCCAACTTCTCAGTAAGTTCAGACATCATAAAATTCCTAAAGTGACTACCGTGATCAATGACGATAGCTTGGGGAACACCAAAATGAGCTATGACATGGTTAAAAAGAAATAAGGTTGTGGTCTTTCCAATGTTGTCAAATGTTGGCATCGCCTCGGCCCATTTCGTAAAGTAATCAATGGCTACAATAATGTAACCATGCCCCCATGCTGAGTGAGGGTGACATGTCATGAAATTGATGCCCCATTTCACAAAGGGACCAAATGAGACCACATGATGAAGAGGAGCAGGATGTAACCAAATTTTCTGATTATAGGTCTGGCAGGCATGGCATTTCTTAACGATGGTGATGCAGTCATTAAACAAAGAAGGCCAAAAATACCCTGCTCGTAAGATCTTCTACGCAGTAGCATACCCAAACATATGACCACCACATGCTCTGGAATGGCAGTCACTCAGAGCTTTCTTGGCTTCATCGAACGTAAGACAACGTTGAAAAACAGATTCAATCCCCCGACGATAAAGAGTATCCCCGAGGATAATGTATTGACGATATTGATATCGTATGCAACTTCGTTCAGTACTGGAAAAAGTTGGCCGAAAATTCTGGGTTTGGATATATATAATGATATCCCCATACCAAATATCATCAGTTCTAATAAGGAAAAGAGATTCATCGGGTAATGAATCTACTGCTACCTTTTCCGTTGCAGAATGGGGAAAGTCGCATATCAACTCAGCAAAAACTAAGAACTTCTTGGACTTGGCACGTTCGAATTCCAAGTCAAACTCCTGGAGTATTACAATCCATTTGGAGTACTTTCCCCCAAGCAATTTACGTGTCAGAATGTGTTTCATAGGGTTTCAATGAGAAAACACCATAGTCTTACGTGATAGGATATAGTGCCGGAAGCGTTCGACGGCTTGGACGGCAGCCCAGGCTAGTTTCTTGACATGTTGATACTTGATTTCAGTCGGCGTGAGAGTTCGACTCAAGTATTAAATAACATGTTCGTCATGAGCATCATCCTCTTGGACGAGAACCATGCCAATGGTGTAATCTGAGGCAGCAAGGTAAAGGAAATAATCATGACTGTAATCTGGGGGAAAGATAAGCGAAGCTCGTGTTAGAGACAACTTCAAAGATTCAAAATCATTGTTGGCAATGGTATCCCAGACAAACTCTGAATCCTTCTTTAATAGCCACGTAAATCCATGAGTGATCTCGGCATAATTTGGGATAAAATGACGAAGAAAGTTTGCTTTCCCCTGCAAACTTTGCAACTGGCAAAGTGTAGAAGGAGGAGGGAGATTAAGGATCACCTCAACCTTAATATGATTCACCCGGATCCCTTGATGCAAAATGATAAAACCTATAAGACGGTCGGATTCTACGCAAAAAATGCACTTATGAGGATTTAAACGTATACGATAGAACCGACAGCGAACGAAAATGGCTCGGAGGTGTGTAGGGTGATCAACTCTGTGCATAGAATGAGCGGGTAAATTGTCCAAATAGGGTTGAACGATGTGCTTGATATCATGAAAAGCACAAGACATAGCACGTTGAAACGTTGCGCCAGTGTTGTTAAGACCGAAAGGAAGTTTTCGATAGGAAAAAGTACCCCAAGGACAAATAAAAGCAGTCTTATGTTGATCCTCAGGAGCAATGTTAATTTGATTATAGCCGGAGAAACCATCCATGAGAGAGAAGATTTCACTTCCGGCACAGTCATCGACAATCTAATTGACGAAAGGGATAGGAAAGTTGTCTTTAGGACAAGCTTTGGTGATATCCCTATAATCAACGCATACACGAATGGTGCCTCCTTTTTTGTCAATTGGGATAGGATTGGAAACCCAGTCTGTAAGAGGCACCGGATAAATAAAGTCGGCGTTCAGAAGTTTCTCGACTTCGATTTTTATAGCAGCCGCTTTACATGGGTGAATGGGACGAAGGCGTTGTTGGACAGGTTTAGCTCCGGGGTATGTCTTTATCTCATGTACAACAATTGTAGGGTCGATACCTGGCATCTCTTCGTAGCTCCAGGCGAAGATGTCACGAAATTCTTTGAATAGAGATGTATAGGTGACTATTTCGTCAGGGGAACACGAAGCTCCAATATGGACATTTTCAACAATCCCAGGTTTAATGGATATGTCAGTGGGAATCATGGGTAAGATATTGCTTAAGTTCCCTTCAGCAAACACAGCGTGTGTAGTCACGAGAACCGTCGAGATAACAACAATGGTCGACGGAGTCAAAATCCATTGGTAGTTCTCAAGAGTGTGTTTCTCCAGAAAGAGGATAGAACGATGATGCCTATCATCCCAAGGGGTGTCCTCCAAGATGGACATGATCATCTCGTCAGTGGGAAAAATAACACGAAAAGGATCAGGAGACAACTCATCAAGAGAGGAAGTAGAAGGTGTTGCCGATTGAAACGCTTGATAGGCAGATTCAACCGGGCTTAAAGGCATTGCATCGCCGAAACGAAAATGATCTCCAGGGTCAGGGACTATCCAAGGGTTGTGAGATGCAGGAAGCTCGTGAGATAAGGTGGAAATCATGTTGATAGAAGCAACTGACAGGCGTGGAGCATCGAGCGGTGGAATGGGGAAAGTACCCATCAACGAGGAGTCCTTTAAAAGGCCTACACCAACGTTCTCATAACCCGGTGGGGTTTTAGCAATAAACGGTACATTGCCAATATGAGTATCAGAATTGAAGAAGGTAAGTTGGTTGACGGTAAAAACCTTTCCTTGATGAGGGAAACATACTACATGGAAAAGTGTCGACACAACAACACGCATGGAATCGATCCAGCTATGACCAAGAAGAATATTATAATCAAGGGGAGCGTCAAAGACTTCCACTTCAACTTGAACCATTTTACCTTCTAACATGATGGGCAATGAAGGAAGAACACCGTAGGGCTTAAAACCAGAGCCATTGAAGGCTTTAAGAGTGTTCTGGGATTCGTTCAAAGGAGGAGAGCCAGTGGCTCTCCAATAAGCAAGAGACATAACACATGTCGAGGCACCCTCGTCAATAACGGTTCGGAAAATGTTTTTGTCAGAAACAACCACTTGTATCTGGAATGCAAGTTGAGGGAGTAACCTTGGAATGTGATCTTCCAAGTCAAAGATTATCAAATTCGTATCTGTTGGATCGATTCCACCGATAGCTTTCAACAAGGCCTTTCTTTGTGTGGGACAAGACTGGATGACTTCAAGGGCTGACATCGCAGAAGGTGCTTGGGCCAGATCTTCAACAATATTGTAGTTCTGGGCTGCACAAGCATGAGGATTGAAAGTCGATTTTTGAACAATGCTCTTTGGGGGGGGTCGCAGAACTGTGTCGAGGCTCGATCGTTCGAGATGAAGAGGATCGTTAGTAGGTGGAGTCCCGGGATAGGATTGGACCAACGAAGGGGGTAAATTATCAACCTTCTCCTTAGATGGAGAATAATCTTTGGCTCGAGTAGTGAGTGCAACGTTGTTCTGCTTAGAATCACCAGTACACATCAAAACATATGATGTAGTATAAGAAGAGGGTTGGTTGTGGATGACCAACTGAGCCTGTTGTTGATACGGGAAGGGTTGGGACAAAACGGCTAGTGCAGGTGGTTTTGGAGCCCCTTGAAGGAACTTAGTGACCTTGGCACGTCGTGGACAATCCTTTGTGTAGTGATCATCACCACAGATAAGGCAAGGGTATCATGGTTTGCGCTTATCTCGATCATCAACAGGGGTGGTTTTGGTTTGCTCTGCTTGAGAATTATTTTTTCCCTCCTTATTCTTGCCTCTTCCCTTTTTAGATTTGTTTTTACCGGCTGGGGTAGATTGGACTACATTTACCTCAGAAGTCTTGCCAGTGGGAGTGGTAGGAGACAAAGCATGTTGAACATTAGAAGAAGAAGATTTGGGGGTTGTGCTTGAAGCGGAATGTGATTGGGCTTGGGCAGTACCAATCACACCATCAGCTGCATGCGAGGTAGCTGGAGTAGTTGAAGTGATGGAAGTATTAGGATGAGGTAAGCCAGGTAGTAAATCGTAAAGGGTTCCCGTTTTGAATAAACGAGGTCAATATATTGAGCACGACTTATAGCCTGCTCTTCCGTGAGTACGCCACCCATGGAAATCTCCTTACCAATTTCGTTCACAAATGATTTTGTAAACCATTCAGCCAACAATTGATCGGGGAGCTCAAGTTTAATGAGACATCGTCTCCTTCACCACTCATGGATGTGATCAGATATATGAGTGCCTTTGTTTTGTTTGAAGGAATTCAAAATCTCGGTTCCCGTATCATAACGAATCGGTAACTGGTAATGTGTAAGGAAATCCATAGCAAGGGTGTTGAAATCAGAGAAGAAACCTCGTGGCAATTCAATATACCACTTCGCAGCAGAACCGGTAAGGGTTCGTTGAAAAAGACGTAAACGAATAGATTCATCCATCAACAAGTTGGATGAACACCATAGGTGAAAAGTCATAACGTGATTGTTTGGGTCCTCTCCCACTTTGCCGCCGAATTTAGGAATGTCTGAGGGTAATTTAGCTGGTATAGCAGGCCATTGGGGAGAGTGACGAATCAAATCATTTAGGATCCTTGACAAATCTGGAAGATCCAAAGTGGCCAAGAAGGGTAGTTTTCGATTCACCTGCGGGTACTGGTGGCTTTGGGGAGGAAGCCCTATCAGCAAACCAGTAGGACCGTAAGCGGTCTGCGCATAATGGGAAGACCCAGGTAGATTCGGTGGTGGTTGGAGAGGATAGTAGCTCAAGGGATTGTAACCTTGAGTGGGGACATGAGTTTGAGCATTCAGACCCCAAATAGGATTGGGTATACCTGGATATGGTTGGCCTATAGTAGGGACAGGCAACTACTGCCCCCCAGTCATTTGAGGAGGATTTTGTATCATCTGATTCCAATACTGGGCCAAAGAGGGAGGTATATTTTGTCCAAAAGGTGGGGTTGGTCCTCCTATCATAGGTGGTGTTCCAACCGGAAGTTGTGTTCCAATCGAAGGTTGTGTTGTAATTGGAATGTGTCCGGTAAGAGGAAGTTGAATCGTACCACCTTGTCCACCAACGGGAATCTGCAAGTCTAGTGTAATGGACGGGATAGTGCCACTAGGATTAGGATTGCCAGTGGAAGATAAGAAAGGCCTTCCAGAAGAAAATTGAGGGAGTGTCGAAATAAAAGCAGGAATAGGGTGCCTAGGACAAGAAAGACCACCTAGAGAACCAGATGGGGTTTGCGGAGGTGTTGGAATGGAAGCATTCAACGCACGGTATCCAGGTGGTAGTGTCAGAGTGACATTGGGCGTTTGCTGCTTGTTTATAGGAGTAAGACCAGTCGTAGTGAACCTGGTTGGGACACTCATAGTATTCATGAGATGGGCCATTTCGGTAGGGACAGTAAAGTGATAAGTGGTAGTCAACGGTACAGTCTCTGTCTCAGAAACCACCAAAGGGTTGATTTCGGAGACCATAGGTGAACCAAGACCAAAAAGGTCCCGTCGAAAAACACTTGTAGACCAAAAAGGATCTTGGCCTTCTATGCCTAGAAAAGGTCCAATGGGTGATCCAGAAGATGTAACAACTAATTCTCCGGAAGAATTCTGTCGCATAAATGGTCGCTCAGAGCCAGGGTGAAGTCGAAATTCCTCTCAAGTATTGGTAATTCGGAAAGGTTCTAGAGAGTCGGTTCGTTCCACTTGTGGTGTGGTGACGACTGCGGCTTCACTTTGCCGAGGAGAACCCTCAGGTGTACTTGTAGGCAAGGGTTGAGAACCTTCCAGATTCTCTGGAGATAAAACCTGCATTCTACGTGAACGACGTGGGGGAGCTATTGTAAATGAGTAACAAACTTTGTGAAGAAAATCCTATGGTCAACTTCGAGAAACAAACAACACGCGCTAGTAAACAAAATCTAGGAAGCAATCACCAAGCAAACAAGACCTTCTAATTTCAAAGCCACTAGTTGGTGATGAAATCCAACATCGCAACAACGAGACAAGAAGGGGCGGGGCTAGGGTGGAAACGTTACGCTGACGACCTTCTTAACGGACTTACACCCTGGTGCAAGCTCCCACACATAATCGTGGGTATACCCTCCAAGGAGCCCGTGTGAGTTTGGTCAATGTCAATTCCAGGTACCGTGAAGACTTTCCCCTCCACAGTCACCTCGGGTAAGAACTTAGAGAGATAGGCCACTAAGGTCACCACCAACAACAATAAAGCCTGGAGGGACAGTCGATAGTCCGATCCACATGCAAGGGCAGGTTATCTAGCCCGAAATCAACTCAAAAGGCTTCCACTCATCATTGTGGGTATACCTCCGAGTGATTCCCGTAATACGTGAAATCTCTACACTGATACCAACAAAGCAGGGTGAGTAACTCTGCCAATACCAATACGACCTCGTGCTTGACCCTTGTGTGAGAAGGGCTTGCCAGGATAGGATGTTGCAAATGGTTTTTAACACTCCCTAACACAAGATGCTATTGTGTGTTTTGAGCTTTTGGAGAGTGTATCTCTCTTCCTACTCCAAAGCATTAGCCTAGCTAAATGTTGGTGCAAGGGAGCCCTAGAAAAGAGTTACTAAATAAATTTTATGATTACGCAGTGTTATTAAGAGTTGTTGTTTACTCAAAGGTAACGAAAATGAAACTTATGTTGTATGACTCTGACCCAACAATGCATGGAGGAGAATGAAATATATCACTTTTCGTTCAATGAATCCTATGTATGGGAGGGAAAGAGAAAATTTTCAAAATCAACCTTGAACTACAATGCAAAATTTCCTTTAAAATGTAAATGTAACAAATCACGCATCAAAGAACAATACTCTATGCTTCTTTTTCAACAATTCAACAATTTGATTTTCAATGTTTTTAAAGACAAAAAACGTTTTTTTGAAAGAAAAAACTTTGTTCACTTTTCAAAAAGGACCCTCACTATGCCAATGAGAGTACAGAAAATCAGAAAACCAATGAACAATCAAATAACCCAATCCACTCTTTCAATGAAAGCAAAAATAAAGAGCAAACCAATGTAGTCTTTTCAAATGCAAAAGAAAAAGATTTTCCAAACCATAAGCAAATGATAAAAACCAAGAAAAATTAACTTTAAACCAATCATTGGATCTTAACTAATCAAACACACTCAGATTCTGAAAACAGAGAGAATGGTTTTACCAAGAAAGGTCAAGAAACGAAAGTCAAGACCCAAAGGACAAGAAAAGCCTTGAAATCCTAAGACTGTTCCTGTATGCAAACGAAGACAAGAAGAACATCAATCAATGGTCCAAGAGACTCTTATGAGGTAGTTAAATTGATCTGGGTAGTTGAATATGCCAAAACTTAAATCCAAAAATTTGAACAAATGAGTTCACAAGCTAGTAGTATTACACAGTGCGAGAATCACTGATTCTCGCAGGTGACCCTTGAGCAGGGTGCGAGAACCTCACACTGAACCTTAAAGGCAGAATTCAAACCCTACCAATTCTCGTAGGCTGCAATGAAGTGCAGTGCAAGAATGTTTGAACATAAGCAAAAATTTGGAAAATGAAACAAAATTTAAAAAGGCCTCTGGACCCAGAGGGTCTATCAGGATATCCTAAAGACTCAGAGATTGATAAGATAGAAGAAAAGTGAAACCAGAGAAAATGGCCACAGAAAAATACCAAAAACCACAAAGAAAATGGGATTTGTCCCCAGTATGGTTGCCAATATTGTTATTGGATAAATCAGTAGGTGCGGACACTAACCGATCTCCCTAGATCCACCTGGATCTAGAACAAAGCAAGACAGAACATGACTCTTTCCCTAGATTTTGACCATTGAATTAAATAGGAGGCAAGAACAAATAACATACCTTATTATCGCTTCCTTTGGTCTTTGTTGCTCCTGCTTCGCTCCAGTGCTCTCATGCAGTCAAAACCAAGACAACACAAACCAACCAAAGTGAAGATAGCACAATCTATTTAACAATCAATCTATGTATATGATCAAGGAATTATACAATAAAGTGGAAATAGCTTTATGGGAAAGGGACATGCTACTGTATCATATTAATGGAAAGTAAAGATTACAACCTGAGCCTTGATGTCACAAACTTCCTTTCGATGGCCCTTGGCTCTGACACACACACTTTCTCACTTGCATGAAGAAGATCAACTCCTTTGGATAAACTTGCTGAAGTCTCCAAGCTGATTTTAAGCTCAATCCTTCACACAATTCTTTCACCAATTCTCCAATGAATCTTGCTTAAACTTTTTGAGAATTCACTCAATATATAGGAGAGAATGAATTGGTTACTTGGATAAGAATGATCCCAAAATATCAAGGAATCCAGTACTTGGATAACCCTTCGAATGCCAACCCATTCTTCTAGAAGATCCCCTTCTAGAAGCTTCGAGAATTCATCTTTTTCCTTGCTTTAGGAAGAGTTCTCACCATAGTAGTTCAACACAATGTGAGATGTTCACACCCTGGCATAAGGCAGCCTGTGAGAATGGGTCATTCTCGCAGCCAAATATACTAGCAGCCTGCGAACTTGTTTCAAAAATGAGTTTTCTTGGAAGAGATGAAAGTAACTTTTCTCAGGTAAAAGTTCTTACGAAGAGCCTGAGTACACCATCATCAATACATCATCATGACGACCAAAATCATGGGTAACACTAGTTGGATGTGCATTATGAGTTATAAAAACAACCTTTTAGAACACAACTTTCACTGTAAATTTTCTAAAAATAGTCCGCAAAGTTTGATTTTCGTCTAGACTCCCTCGCTTACTGAGATCGCCTTCTCTGTTACTGCAACTACGTTTTTATCGGTAACCCTCATTTTCTATTATAGCTAATGTGTTATACTTAAGATAAGTCGATATTATTTTAACATGTTATTGCAGGTTAATTTGGTTATTCTTCATGGTGAGAGAAAACCCCAAAAGACCTATAAGTTCGATGTACTTCTAGGGTGTCACAGGCCTCGAATCATCATCTCGACCAGTCAAAACTTTGGTGACTGAAATAATTACTCATACTGGATAGGACCACTACCCTGACTTTTAAGAGATATACAAGATATTCAGTTCCATAAAGTTTCCTAAAGAAAAAGATGTTTTAGAGGTGTACCAGAATATCCTAAAAAGCGATATTCACCGGGTAGCTGCCAGGCCACAACTATTCCCATACAACGAGGAAATACAGTGGTGACTCGGGAAATTTGACGCTTCCATGACAAACATCATGAGAAAGCAAGGGACGCAAATAGTTTCTCTCAGACCTGAGGATGTTAGCATCATATATTGGCTTCCCTATCCTACATGCTTGCTAATGAACCTTTCCTAAAAGGGTTCGACCAAGAAATAAAAGAACAGAAAAAATAGATTAAAACAATGGGTGGATGAGGATAAAACCCTTAAACAAGGTCAAAAGTTGGTCCCCACCCACAAGCTTAAAACTCCTTACAAGTTGTTGGTGGCCATGATCTATCATTTATATGGAGAAGAAAATAGTACACACTTCCAAATTGACCGTTTGCCTTTATCACACACCATCGTTAGAATGGGACAGATCTTCAACTGGGTAGATATCCTAGCCTTTAACATATTCCTGCATGCAAAGAATCTCCTAGGTATTAAGAAGCCATGTTTTAATATGTTTTCTTATATGATAGATTCCATTTGTTCCTCGGTACAATTTCCTGAACTGAGATGGAATTGGGACCAAAGTTAACCCCCCATTCATATTTATTTCTCCCAATTATGGAGCATAAATTTCAGACAACATTTTTATGAGATTTGAAATTTATTCCTTGCCCCTCTTCATTCCATCCTTTTTGGCTTCCCCAAACATAGGATATCCTTTGAGGAAAGAAATGTATGAAATGGGTGGTCGATCATTTTTTCTATAAGTACTATTCATTCATCAGGGTTTATGAGACCACAAGGGCCCCACATCTCTTTCCATATTTCATTCCATGCTGAATACTAATGAGGGAAATAACATACCAAACGATGAGGTCTGGAATCACCAAAATTTTGCAAACCAATAGTAAAATATTGTGGCCAATCTTCCCTCTCCACATTGGAATCTATTCCATCTCCAACGCTCAACATGCAAGGAAGGAGGCTAAGACCTTACATGATTTAATATTGTGATCGAGTGATCCTAAAGGCCACGATTCTCATTAGCTGGCTATCAGTCATGTCAGGTATGTTGGACTCACTCATCCAATTATTCACATTGTTTATTTTGAGGAGGATAAATTTAAAGGAGTACTCTTGTACGATGAAGTCTTGCACCAACTACCCCATGACATAGAAAAGTGAGGACTTGATCTCAAACATGAAGAATTCCAGATGGAAAATTTATCCCAATTCCATAATTTGTGTTAGTAAGAGCAATATATCAGCAATTCCAAAGAGTAGGAGAAGACCCAAAAAGAAAAGAAGCTTGAGAATAAAAGGCTCCAAGCAGAGAAAGATTACCAAAGAAGGTAGACTAAGGAAAAGATCAGTCTAGAATGTGAGAACCCGACGCATCAAGAATCCATGCAGAAAAAGAAAGAAGAAGAAGCTAAAAAGTTGGCAGAGGACGAGGAAGCCGAGAGGTTGTCTAATGAAGCACAAGCTAGAAAATAGGTTGAAGAGGCAAAGGCGAAGTGATTGGCCGATGAGGCTAGATCATATAGAAAATTTGATGATATTTTGAAGAAGAATTTAAACCAGACCTTAGGCACTGGATCGATGCCAAACCTAGGAATTGTGAATATACCTCCTTTAGAGTATAACCCCATAAGATCCATACCAAGGGATTTATCCCTCTCTTCTCAAGATCTCAATTTCAAAGGATCTATAGTCGCTATCGGAGACTAATACTTCGACAACAGAACTAGAAGCATCAAGAAGAGATAGGAAAAAATAAAAAGAGGAGAAGAAATCAAGTCTAAGTCATATGAAGGAAGGATATTGGAATGGAAGGTCAGCCCTGATCTTTAAGAGAATGCGGTTCATGTAGCTTCAATGCTCAATGCATTTTCAATATTAAATGCCTCCTCTGTTCTGGAGGTAACTAACTCCCTGAGCATTTCCAGGAACTGAGTAATAGATTTAGAAACAGAGTTGAAAGGTGTAAAATACCAACTCACCATAGATATCCAAGAAGATGTCAAAGCAACTGAAGGTATAAGTTCAGGTAGGATCAGTGGTGCCCTACAGTCACAAAGAGACCACTTGAATGAATATTTTTAAAAGGGGATGCAAATCCTACGTGACACCCACACGAACAATTTAGAAGTAGAAATATATAAACTTAATTCCACTCTAGAAAATACTATATCCTCAACATGTACAGTTTCGTCCATCAAAGCACAAGAGTTGACTGTCAACGAAAATATAGCAAAAGAAAAGAACAAACTCCTTAATATATTGATCAACATACGAGTAGAGCGGCAAGAACAACTTAATCTGTAGAATACTTTGATAGAGACTCAAGGAAGATATCAGGAAGCTAGTGAGGCTTTTGAGGAGATTGTAAATTGGAAAGACATGGTTCAATATCCACCTATCTCCCTACTAGTTTACTTGAACAGAGAAAGACTCAGATCCCAAATTATTTTTGATACCAACAAACCTCTCTTCATGATTTTATGTTCCACCCAAGCAGTAGCTACTGACACATGTGCACAACTGTAGAAAAATGCTAATGATCTCATCACAGAGGCATGGGTAAAGCCATTACAGTCTATAGATGAAACAACTTATGTTAGCACTACGGTGGTTGAAGTGGAAGATCCAAAGAAATCCAGTCAGACAAGCATTCAGGATTTGATGTTATTTGATGAAAAATCAATTGAATAAAATTTGTTGTTTCCTACCCGACTCATCCATAAGATTCAATCCTTTGTAAAAGACTCAACAGAGCAGTTATATCAAGAAGTGTCTGCAAAAGTCTGTAAAGGATAATTAGTCTTAGAGAGATTTCAATTGAGCAAGCTCGAGACCATTTTAAATGACTACTCCACTTGGAAGGAATACCAAGACCAACAACAAGAGTGGACCACATCATGATTAGAAAATTCCTCATTTCTCTCTAGATGTTTTTTTCTTCTGATATTGTAATATTTTTTGGAAAATAAAGAGTCCTTTTTTTGAAATGGCTCAAATTTATATCATTACCAAGAGAAAAAATTGTAAAGTTTCTCCCCTCACTATATAAAAGGAGCGCTACCCATTTGAAGGGGATTTTGGTTTTTGAAGCTAGCAATATAGTATTTTTTTCTGCAAGTTAATTTGAATCCAAGAGACATTCTAAATTGAAAGATTATGATATTGATATGTGTGAATGAGAATATTTTGTTTATGCATCTCTCTATTTGTAGCCTGTGAATATTAGTTGATGAATTACTTCTAAATTAATGTTTTCATTTTATAGCTATCATGGTTTTTTAGGATGAGTATAACAATAGTATAATGTCGTTAAGTTTATGAATTCTTTGGCTATAACAGATCATGCTATCAAATTCATGTATTGCTTGTGTCACGGATTTATTCTACTCAAGTTATGCAAATTATTCATTGTATTCATTTATTATGTTAGTTTTCTCCTAATCAAGATATGTTAATTTAAATAGTATTAGTTTAGAGACTGCATCTTATAATAATAATCATACTTCTTAGTTAAATGCCAGTTAGTTGTGTTTTCTTATTTTATCTTATTTTTTAATTGATCTGAAAACCTTTGGTTCTCAGATTCATATTTCAGTTTCATAGTTTAGTTAGTATTTTAGTTAGTTTGTAAGTAGGCCAAACTCTAGTTGGAAGTGCTACTCCAAACGAGAGTGGGTCTAATTGGGACCTGCCATTGGGCATTTTCCCTCAACTAATTGAATGGGTTTTTTTGGCCCATCAATAGGACCTAACCTCCCTAACCCCTCACGTAGGTAGAATAATATATTTTCCATGTAATAAGGCATGCATTAGTTAATATGGCCTATTTAATAAATGTGAACAAGTCGATGTAAGAATACCTAATAGAAGCTTCCACTTCTAGAAAGATCTTTCTCTAGAATGTTCCTTAGAAGATAGAGTTAGTATAAATAAGAATAGGAGACATGAGAAATCCTTGTCTTGAGAATTATTATAATAGAGCATTGCTTTGCTGGAGGTTTCCCCCTCGAAAAGGCAAGTGAACATTGCTTCCTTTCAATAAAGGTATTATTTTTGGTATTGTTATTCTCAAGATTTTTTTGTTTCATTGGTATTTGATGAATATTTATGTTTCTACTTTTTACATTACATTTAGTACTTTATAGGATTTAAACTTGGCACCTCTTAGAAAGAATAACTTTTTATACAAAAACATATAGTAATAGAAACCATCATGTTCTTCTACAAATTTATCCATATAAATTGGATAGATATTCATGTCTTTTTATGCCATGCATTAAAGATATTCAAATATATGTTCATTAATGAGATTAATGAGGTTTTGATATCCAATTTTGAGATTGATGAGGTATTCTCCAATCAAGGCACTTAACTAATGATATAAAATGGTCATTATATCATGTGTCATCTATTTTGGTACTTCTGAATAGAAAAATTAAAGCTATTGGCTCATAGGATCCATTTTAGGGGTAGGTCCTACTTTGGTGATTTTGGGTCTAGAACCTTTGGGAGCCTATTTGAGGCCTTCAATAATTGTTTTGGCAGTAAAATCTTTGCAAACAAAGTTTTTGTCCTCTTTCCATTGTTCTACGCATTGAAAGCTTTCCAATGGAGTGAATATCACCTCAGTTAGAGTTCATACGAGAAATTTATACATCCCACAAGTTTACCTATCCCATTTACCACCATGATATCAAGTGGATGTCACATTAGCTAAAATTAATCTCACATGTGGAACTAATTGAGGGGCCCCAACATTATCATCATTTTTATCCAATTTTGGCATCACTTGCATACTTTTCACTGACCTTTTCTTTCATTTTCCTACCTTTTTGTGTTGAACATACCATTTTGGAAAAAGGTATTTATTAATTTCCTTTTTTTCATATTTTATTAGCTATTTCATAATAACTAGGTCATATTATGTACTTACGATTACTAGAAAGATGTTATGGTTTGTTTGTACTACGGGAAAATCACAACCAGAACATTGATAAGATGTAGGGAAGCTACAAGAAACTCGCAACCAGACTAATGATAAGCTGCATGGAAGCTATAGGAAACTCATAGTTATATCATTGACAAGATGTAGGTAAGTTATAGGAAAATCATAGCCAGACTATTGATAAGATCTGGGAAAAATACAAAAATGTCATAGAGCCCCGATTCTACAAAATTTGCTACCACTAGGATATAGAACAACTTGAACCGTGTCCGAATTTGAAGTCATGGAACCATACGATGAAAACAAAACCAAGTGGAAAGAACCTTGAAAACGAATTAGGATCCATGAAGAGATAATCCTACCAACTTAAAGTATGTACATGGAATGCAACTATGATCAAATATGGATGTCACATGGTTTCAAATAAAGACAAGAATGACCTATATTTTATGTTTAAATTTAGTTGATGGTTAGTCATGAGTCAATGAACTAGAAACCGCCTGCACAAAAATGTAAAAAAGACACAAATTATTTGTTGATAGCTCATAAGACAACTTGAGAACCTTAGGTTCTCAAGCATGTCTAAATATATATTGTCTTATTATGGAATCTAGGGGTGGCTATAAAAGGTTTACCACCTTCCCCTATTGGATATTGAGAGAATACGTTGAAACTTTAGTTTTATATATTCGACTATTGATTAATTAAAACTCACTCAAGCTTGGTTCCTACTTCCATATTTATGTGTGCTTGAAGTGGATTTGTAGCTGCTTCATTTCCTTACCAACTCTCTATCTAAGGCAGTAGGGCCCACCTCCAATACGACAGGTGTTGCAGTGTTATCTAGGTTTGTAGAAATTGTTAATAGTCTCTATTTGAAATTTTATGCATTTTAAATGTGGTGGATTGATCCCTTTGTGTTTGATAGAATAATATTGTTTCCTTTCAAAATTGAGTCGTCATTCAGACATTTGATTAAATTAGTTTTTCTTTCCAATAGATTAATATCATGTAGTGAATATCCCTTCCCTTTAAGAAATATGAATTAATAATTTTAGCAATGAATAATTTGTCTGTGATCTAATTATTCTTGGTATTCTCAAAATAACATTATCACATGAACATAGTTTATTTATTTTGTAGATTAAATATTCTTGGTTTCTTCAGACTTATCATAATCCTGTAGTTTGTATTTGCAGTTATTTTTGAATCTTGGATTTATAAAATTTTATAACTCACAACAAAATCCCATGAATGAATGTTCTTAATACAATAATTATATTTGTTGTTTCGAGTTATAATAGTGATCATCTTAGCAAGTTTTAGGTTTCCATTTCCAACAAGTAGTTAGATTTCCTTTCTTTCAAGTGATTGATCAATTTCATTTCTAGTATTTAGTTAAACTTATTTTCCTACAATTAATTGAACAATTTCCATTTTGCAAGTTTGAATTTAGTTTCAGCACAAAAGTTACTTAATTTCCTTTCTACAAGTGTGAATTTCCTTTCAGAACAATAGTTACTTAATTTCGTTTCTGCAAGTGTGAATTTCCTTTTAGTATAGTAGTTACTTGATTTCCTTTTAGTAAATGTGAGTTTGGTTTCCTAGATGTATAATTAGTCAACTTACTTCCCATAAGAGCGATTATCATTTTCTTTAGAAAGATGTAGAATCTTTTCCAAAGCATGTGAACTTTTTATACTTTGCCTTTAAAAGTAATTATTGAAACTTTAACCATAAGAACAAACTGGTGAAATAAAAATTGTGACCTGCATATATATTGCATGGTAGCTCACAAGTTCCAAAAGAACCTTGGGTTGAAAATTTGAATCACATACCCTTGATTTCCTTGATACTGAATTAGAAAGGTGATTAAAAATCCCATCACTATTCACATGTGGAATTTCAAGAAGATTCTAGAGGATCCAAATCTTAACACTAATTGGGGCATTAGGGGAATTTTGGGGTAAAAAATGGGCCTTGAAACAAAAAGTGTATTATCAAAATCAACTTTAAAAGAACCAATAGGATTCAAGATGATGATGTCAACCACAAGGGTAAATATTTTTGAAGGGAAAGGAAGAAAAAAAAAATTTTAATTGTATTTTTGACTTATCTCTTTATAGGTTTACTGAAATTTCTATCGTAGGAAATCGTTGGATGCATAATTAAAGTCTTCATCCAACGAGTCCCCACTCTGCATGCTTTTGATAGACCCACTATGAGATAAACTAGAAATACATGAAAACATGTGTTTCTTGTATGCATAGTGGGTACTTGTTAATGGATGAGGAATTTATTTTTACATCCAATGAGTTCCTATGCTTGAAATTTGAGTAAACATAAAAGGAAATAAGTTGAAAATAAAATAAAAAATTAGTTGTATTCCTTTCCCTTTGAAAATTCATAACTCTTGTTTTATTATTTTAACTATTATTTAGTTATTTTCTTTACGAGTCCCATTATAGACCTCAAATTTCTGCTAATGGTTGAAGAATGCAAAACCCCCAGACAATTATCATTCCATGTTAAATATTGGGCGATTAGGATAAGGGGTTCCATTTTTATTTATTGTGTATTGAACCATAGTTGGACAGAGCATATAGGAGTGGGTTATTGTAGCATAAAATATGAAGTAGAAGTTATTGTAGTAGCCAGATTGGCCACAATGTCCATGGAAACTCTATGGTAAGTTCCCCCTTTATTTGTTTTTGCATTCCATAACTAAGAAGAAAATAATAGATTATAGGTATCACCTTCTAGCTACATTTTATTTCTATTTGATTTTCCCAAGGTACATGTTGTGTTCATCATGTGGATGGTATGCTATTTTCTGATTTTCCTTTATTTAATTTTTAGTTATTTCAATATTTTCATGCATTGATTAAGTAAGTTTTAATTTGAATCTTAAGTAAAGCATTACAAAATAATAGATTATTAAAATTTGTAAAATGTGTTGTGACTCACTATTCCAGTGGAATATCCATGGTAGTTCATAGATCATATTTGTATAAAATAAAATTTATTTGGATATTTTGTGGGAAGTTGCAGTATGTAGGAATTAGTCTAAATTCTAAGACCGTTAGCCATGGTAAATTACTACAGTAACAATCCACAAGATGAGTTAGAAAAATGATTTTCAAAGCTGGTAGCATAGGTCACCGACATATTTGACAACATGGTGATCCTCATGGAATGTATAGAGAACAAGTTTTTACCTTTCATAGATTTTAGTGGCTCGAAATTAGAATTTGGATCAAATGAGAAATATAGGGATAACAAATAACCAAAAAAAATAATTAAAAAAAATGGTTGGAGAAAAAAAACAAGCTCTAGTACAATTGCTTCTTCCCAAGCTTTTCTTAAAGTGGAAGTTAAAGTGGACAACAAACCCTATTAGGGTGATATTGATTCTATTAAGTTGAATTAATTGTTGTGATAGTTATAAGTTTACTTCAGTTTTCATAACATAGTAGAAGTGAAAAAAAATTAATTTTCCTGATTAAAGTTAGAGTGTGATGCCCAAACATTCTAGGAAAGTCACATGAAAATGTTTATGCTACGTGGTGATCCTGAAGTAGATAAGTGGGAGGTTCTTAAAACCCTCATTAATTATCAGTTATCCCCTATTGGGTATGACGAGGACTGGTGGATCCATTGGCATTACTTCCAATAGAAACAAGGGAAAAGTGTGTAAGTGTACACCATTGAGTTTAGAAAAATGGCCATTATGTTAGATATATGTCCCAATAACTTAGATGTATTCCTGAAGTATTTCGGTGGTCTACACAATCTTTTACAGAGGCAGGTGATGCTCTTTAAACCTAGGACAGTTGACAAGGCATGTGTGCAAGAACAATATCTGGAAAACATGAGTAAGAATAAAGGAAAATCAAGTGGTTCCACATAGATCACCAAGATGCTTCCAAGGATATAAATAAGAAGTGGAAAGGAAAGGATAGGAAGACAATAACCATTTTATATTAGTGCAAGGATGTAAAAAACCAATATAACTATTATAGTATTGATTGGCACACCAAAGATAAGTATTGTAAGCTATAATAAGGATTCCAAGAAGAAGAACATGCTCACGATGGATTTAGGAAACCAAGTAGCTAGAAACTTAGACATAGATGAAAATATTATATACACTATAATGTAGAAGGAGGTGAACCTGAATAACTTCCATCTCGAGGAAGTAAAGGAGATGACTAGTCTCTTCCATATTAAAATCCAACTCAATAAGGAAAGGATGGATTCTCTATTTTATTTTAGTTCATAGGTCAACCTCATTGTAGAATATCTATTTAGAAATATTGGACTAGAAGTGCATGACCATCCTCACCCATATCCATTGTAATGAGTAAATAAGGATGCAAATCTCAAGGTCACTGAGTATTTTAAAATCAAATTCGATACAAATGAAAACTATATTGATGAAGTGGAAATTAATATAGTACCAGTTGATGTGTGAGGTGTAGTGATTGAAACCCCCTACTTGTACATGTTGGAATACTGAGAGGGTGGGTGAATCCGTATTGTGCAAGTTTTACTACTTTTAGCCAGAATATGTAAGAATCAATTTATCAATGGTTTATCACTTATGATTTCATTCAAGATATTATGAGCAATGTCATTCAACAACACATAACCATAGATGAAAAACACACAATAATTGTATGTGGATACCCAAATTGGAGAAAACCAAGGAATGATTTTTTATATATATCAAATATTACATTCATAGCAACAAAAACTTCAAAATTCTCTAGCACCAACTAGAAGGAAGATCCAACTACCTATTTATAAGCTCCAACCCGAAGGAAGCTACAACTTCCCAAATTCTCCAGCCCCAACTGGAACGAGGCTCCAACCCCTGATTTATAGGCTCCAACCTGAAGGAAGCTCCAACTCCCTCTGATCTCCAACTCCAACCAGAAGGAGGCTACAACCCCATTTCCTTTCCCTTTCCTTCCTCCCTGAAATATAAGTGTAGACTCAACCTGTCATCAACATTGTCATTGATAATCAACTTGTCACTGACAATCAACTTATCATTGATAATAAACCTTTCAATATCATCATCCAACCTATCACTTTACCTGGCAATGATACCAATACCTCATCATCAATAACATCATCAATAAGACCAGATACACTCTCATAAATCATACATCAATACCATCACCAAGACGTGCATCAAATCATATGATAAGTAATGTGTGTCATATCATCCATGTAACAAGAATGTTCCATATCCATAAACCATGTGCCAATATGTGCCTCAAACATCTTCCATAACATCCATCAACCATGTACTAAAGTATGTAACATAACATCCATCAATCATGTACTAAGATATGTACCATAAAATCCATCAACCATGTACCAAGATATGTACCATAAAATCCATCAACCATGTACCAATATGTGCCTCACACATGTAAACATATACCAAATTACATCTCAAACTATTTTCCCAATATCCAAGAGGCCCCTCAAACCATATGCCAAACCATCCAAGATATGCCTTAAGCATATACCATAATCATAAAAATAGAAAATATAGAAAGAATACCTTTAATCAAGAAGCAACTTGGTGTATGTGATCACATACCTGTAGACCTTCCTCAACTTCAACAACAAGAGAATAGCATCCTCATCAAACTTTAGCTCAATCTCACAGGACTAGTTTTTGTATTAGTCACAAACCCTAAATTTCAACAAGAAGAACTCTGTATTTGTAATGAATAAATATATGAAACTTTTACCCAATATTCTTGGATATATTCTATAAAATTCCTCCAATTGTCACTCCTTTAATCTTCCCTAAAAAGGTGTTATACTGAAAATGGAAGACCTTGCTGAATTCTGGCCTATTTTGGAGAACAAACTTGTAGAGAATTCCACACACTAAATATTTGATATCTGGTTCTAAATATCACACAAAACATACCAAGGACTATACTATTTCCAATTCAATTGGTCTTACAAAATTTGGATCCTCTATGAAGAGTTTATGACTTTTTGGCTCAGAACACTTGTTTGAGACTACTTTTGGGACTAGTCATAAACCCTATCTTCCACAGAGTGTATATCCTAAAATAGAACGATAAAAAATCTGAAATTTCTACCACAGATACCTTGATATGTATTCTCAATAACATCCATGTTTCACTATATGAATCATTCTATAAAACATTTTATAGTGAAAATGGTAATATGAACTTTAAATAACATAACTTAGAACACATCATCAAAATACTTCATCCTCCCTTGGAATTCTCCCTTCTTCACTTCATATTCCCTCTAAAATTTGCCTCAAATATCCTTGGTGACCTCATATAAAAATCACTTGAGTTAATGTAACAAATGAACTTATAGGTTCCTTATTTATACTAGATCTAGGACCTTCTTTTTAGGGCCAACTTGACCCAAATAAAATTCAAAATAATTTTTAATGATTATTCCATAGGGGGAAACTTTACCAACAATATCCTTAATATTTAATTTAATATTCATTGCAATGGGGCCGACTTGTAACTTCTTATTTGCAACAATGTTTCCTCTTTTAATTAATTTAGGGCCAACTTATCACTTCTTGTTACAACTATTTAGGGCATCTTAACCATATTTTGGGGATTCCATATTCAAGAGGGCATATCTCCTTAACCACGAGGAACCATGTGGCATACCTCGTATCATTGGAAACAACATGAAAATGATTATCCACCTATGAGATATTTAAATGCATTAGTAGAGTCCATAATCCGTTTTTCCTCAAACAACTTTAGGATTCATGACCACATCTATGGGATTTTTGTAGATTTATTCAAAGCATCTTCTAGTGAGGTCCATGATTAAAGATATTCCACAAGGAGACCACTCTGGAGACTTATTCAATTATACCTATTAATTCTAGAGGCTTCTAGACTTGTTCTAAAGTTGACATCAATGACAATAAAGTTTCCAACAATATCCCCCTTTGGCATTGATGAAAACACTCATGCTCTCCATGCGACCAATGCTCCCCCTATAATCACGCTTATGTTCCTTCTCTCTCCTTTTGACATCAATGAAAAAGGGTAAGTCCCCTTGACAGTATACGTTATTCTAAAAATATCTTTCCTGGTATTCATGCTTCTTAATTTTCTTTCCTACTCTTGTTTTATCTCCCCCGCGATGATTTTTGTCCATTGCTGGTTCCTGATGATGTAAACCACTGACATTTATAAAAATCATTCATCAATGATATAATCATTCAACAATATACTCTTCACAGTTTAACTCTTCTTGTTTATTTCTCTTCTTATGTCTTCTTTGAAAAATGATGTGTAGATCATTGTGGGGTAGAAACTACTCCAAGTTTCTATCAAAGATACTCAATTGTATCTCCTGGGAGAGGTTTTGTGAAGATATATGCAATATGATCCTTTTTCCCAATGTACTCCAACTTGATATTCTTTTATGTAACTTCTTCCCGCGGAAAGTGAAACTTGATCTGGATAGGTTTGGTATTGGAATGCATCATTGGATTCTTGGAGATACTTATAGCACCGGTATTGTGACAGAGTAAAGAGACGGGCTCATTATATTTTACTTGTGTGTCTTGTAGTGTTTTCTTCATCTCGAGAACCTAAGTACAACATGTTTTTTTTTGCAATATATTTTACTTCTGTTGTAGACAATGATATTGAGGACTGATTTTTACTTAACTAGGATACCAAATAGTCACCCAAGTAGAAGGTTGCTCCACTAGTACTTCTTCAATCATCAATGATTCCTTCCCAATCTGTATCTTCATAGGAGACCATATTCCACTCATTCCCTTTTGGATACCATAATCCAAACTCTATTGTTCCTTTAAGATATCTAAAAATTCTTTTTACCACCAACACATGAATTTCCTTTGTTGTTGCTTGAAATCTGGAAACCTGTCCAACTTCTTACATTACATTTGGTCTTGAGGTTGTCACATACAATAAGATTCCAATCAAAATAATATATATATATATATATTATTTTATATGCTTCCTTAGATTCATCATCTTTACTCAATTTTCAACCATTTACCATAGGAGTACTTATGGGTTTGCAATCTTCCATTCTTAACTTATTCAACATTTCTTTGATGTAATTGGTTTGGGAAATGAAAATACCATCAACCAGCTGAGATATATGAAGTCCCAAAAATAAATTCAATTCACCATGTAGTGTCATTTCAAACTCATTATGCATGTCTTAAGAAAACTTCTTACTCATCTTGTCATCATCACTTCCAAAAATAATGTCATCCACATATACTTCAATGATAAGTATGTTGTCCCTATTAACCTTTACATAGTGATTTCTATCTTCATTACCCTTTCTGAATCCATGTTGCTGTAAATACCTATCCAATATTAAATACCAGGCTCTAGGGGATTGTTTAAGTCTAGACATAGCTTTCTTCAATTTGGAGACGTAATGTTCTCTTTCTAAAAGTAGAAACCCTTCTAACTATTCAATGTAGACTTCTTCTAATTCACGATTTACAAATGTTGATTTTACATCCATTTGATATAGTTTGATTCTCTTGGAACATGCATAGGATAATATCATTCTGATTACTTCCATTCTGGCAACATGGGAAAAAATTTCTTCAAAATATAGTCCTTCAACTTGAGAATATCCTTTGCATACTAACCTTGCCTTGTTTCTCATTACCTATAAATATTTGTTTAGTTTGTTTCTGAACACCTATTTTGTACCAATTATATTTTTTTCCTTAGGTATTGGAACCAGTTCCCATGTTTCATTCTTCTCTATTTGATTCAATTCTTCTTCCATGGCCTTGATTCAATGTTCATCATTGCTGACTTCCTCAAAGCTATTGGGTTCAACTGTAGATAAGAATGCTAGGTGTCTCTATTCTAATGTACATACCCATATGCTGCCTCTGGCTTCTATTCCTTCATTTTTATCTCCCATAATTTGTTATGGTGGATGATTCTTCTAAATCCGATGGTTAGGTGTCCTAGAGGGTATCAAAAAGTTGTGTTGGTCATTTTCTTCTTGTTCTTTTTCTCGATGTTTCTCTTATTCTTATTCTTCTTGTTCTTCTTCTACCTCTTCTTTATTAGTTCTTCTTATGCTTCCTACTATTTATATTTTTTTCTTTCTTCTTTGATCTTTGACACATTTGTTTCATCAATATTTACATTTATGCTTTACACTATCTTATTGAGTCCTAGTTTGCAACATTTGTATGCCTTTCTTTTTCTTGAGTATCCTACCAATATTCCTTTATGAAATCGAGAATCGAATTTTCCAACTCTGCCATCTTCTCTTTGATGTTGTTAAATACTCTTAAATTCTTGATGTTTGTTGATCTTCCCTTCAATAACTCATATGGAGTTTTTTCATTGTTACTTTTGAGCATTCTTCTATTCAGGATAAGAACAGTTGTGTGTACTTCTTGTACCCAAAATACATTACTCAACTTGAAATCTTTCAACATGGTTCTGACCATTTCTGTTATAGTTGTGTTCTTTCTTTCAACTACATTTTGTTGAGGTGCCCTAGCCATTGAGAACTGCCTTTTTATTCGATGGTCTTCACAAAAGTCCATGAATTATTTTGATGTGAAATCACCTCCATTGTCTGATCTTAAGAACTTGATTTTCAAATCAGTCTCATTTTCAACCATCTCTTTGAATATATTGAAAAATTCAAATGCATCTGACTTTTTCTTGAGAAAGCTATTTGCGGTTATTATTTTAAAATCATCAATAAGTATCATGAAGTAATGTTTTGCATTCAATCCTTTTGTTCTTATTGGTCTACATAGATCAATGTGCACAATATCCAATGGTTTTGTTGTAGAGTATTCCTTCATTATGAACTCAGTTCTTTCTTGTTTTCCATGCAATGGGTTCTTACACATAGTATTGGCTGGTTTTGAAATTTCTAGCATCTCTCTTACCACTTGATGCAGGAGCATCGCCAACATCAAGCGAGCCAGCGCGGAAGCGGGAGACAGCTGGACAAGCCCAGCCTAAATTTTTTAAATTGTCTTGAAGTTGATGCGTCAAACCTTAAATGTGATAGTTAATTAAAGGCGCACTTGTATAATATAATGGACCTTGAGCGATTTTCTCTCATTCTTAAGTAGATGGAGGCATTTATGAAATTAAATGTAATTAGGTAGAATTCAATTCTAGATTAGACATCTTGAGAGCGCAAGAGGGAAACGGGATATAGACACCCTCATTGTACATTGTAATTTTAACATAATCAAAATAGGAAAATAGAGAAGGAGGAGAAGAGAAGCAGAGAACTATGTAAGAACACCCATGTATAGATATTTGGATTAATAGAAAGAGGTTGATTCAAATTCATGGTTTTAGTGTTTGTTCGCTGTATGTTGATGTTAAATGATATGCTCATGAATGTTTTCTTCCTGTTATACATTTTCTTTTATGCTGTGTATATGATTTCATGTTTGAGTTTAAAGTTTGAAAGGAAGTAGGAATTAGTTTCAATTGTTTCTCTATTTGAGCAAGAGTTCCTACAAGGAGTGCAGTTGGAGTGTCCGCAAGGAGTGCGTTGACGGAGGACTCATATAGTTTAACTTTTGTTCCAAATTCCCAGAAGTGCACTTGGGCACAGGAGCCATGCAAGGAGTGCGCAGGCCAAAAGAAGTCTCAGGGTTGCAGACCTGAGTGAAGAATTTAAGGACTGTTGTTGCAGGTGTGCATAGAGTCGAAAGAAATCGACACTTGGAAGTGTTTGAAAATTGCCGCAAGGAGTGCGCGCCAGAGTCTTCTCTAAGACTCAGAGTTGTGTGAAAGCTCAGGAAGGATAAGGCTTTCAAACCCGTGGAAGAAAGCACAGGAATTTTGTTCCGTGGAGTGTTTAGCAAGCGTCGTGAGGTTGTCGCAGGTGGACAATTTTGTGGAGGAACGCTTGTTCATTCGCAGAAATAACCAAGGAGGAATGGAGGGTCGGTATTCTCCGAGGAGGATTCACGACATCCCGTGAGCCGTTAGATCTAACGGAGGTGTAGGGGAGATACGGTGAAGTATTCCCAAAAGGTTCAAAGCTCAAGAGGGATAGAACCATCGATCCAAGGCAGCGGGGATCATTGGATCATTCGTGAAATCGCCCATCGGGGTTTTGCCAGTGGAAGGATCAAAGGTTGGTGTTAGGAATCGCGAAATCACGAAACGCGATATCCCGACGGCTAAGATAACAGTGTGGGGACACAAGGGTCAGAGAGGTGGATAGGTGTTACACCATTTTGGGGTTTTGTGGTGAGAAGTCCCGAAACATTTGCATCTGGATTCGCGATACCGCGAAATTTGAAATCTCGACAGAGGTGACGGGTGTTGAAAATTCAAACTCACGAGTGCATCAGAGTTTCGGCGTATCGAGATTCAGGAGTCGGTAAGACAAGTTGTTCGACATCGCGAGTGCTGAAATCGTGATAGGGGAAATCCCGATAGGAGAGAGGAAAGGTCAGTGTTGACTTGTGTTGGGTTTTGGGGATTCGTGAAACCAACGTTCGACCACTAGACTCGCAAAGTTGCGAAGTCCGATCTCCTGAGTGTAAAGAGGGGATCACGTGATTATTGCTGTGGGTACAGATTTCTCGATAGGGAAATAGAAGAGCTGTTAAGAGTTCTTCGGGCCAGTGAAAGGAAAGATCATGTGATGACGTGGACCTTCCGACTTGCGGGTTGTGTAGGGAGTGTCCGTCTGCACCAAGTGGTATCAGAGCACAGAGAGGTTATTTGCTTTTTGTAGCAGAGAAGAAGAAGAATTCATCATGCCGCCGAGGAGAAGAGATAGACAGTCACCTGATCCAGAGGTTAGGGAAATGCCGAGAAGAAGAGGTAGGAAGATAACTGATCTAGCTATGGAAAGAGAGATGTGTGATCTATGAGCTAGACTCGAAGACATGGAGACAACACAAAGACGTACAGTCAGTGATGGGGATCTTAGTGATTCCGAAAGAGAAATAGAGGCTGATCATGAAGAAGAAATTGCAGCTGAAGATGCATCAAACGAGAGTTTGATCAGAGCTATTGCAAGGATGGGTGTAAGAGCGAAAATGGACATTCCAGTTTATGAGGGAAACTTGGATGTAGAGGAGCTTCTACACTTGATTAGAGCTCTAGACACATACTTCGACTATGAAGATGTCGAAGAAGACAAGAAAGTCAAGCATGCTGTCACAAGGTTGAAGGGACATGCAACATTGTGGTGGGATGAACTACAAGCTGAAAGACGCTGCAAGGGAAAGCAAAAGATCAAGAGCTGGGACAGAATGATCGCGAAGATGAAGGCGAAATTCATCCCCAGGGATTACCAAATCACTTTGTTCAAGAGGATGCAAAACCTGAGACTGAAGCTGATGAAAGTGAAAGAATACACTGAGGAATTTTATAGATTGAACATCAGAGCAGGTCATCGGGAGAGAAATGATGAAAAAGTTGCTAGATATCTGAATGGTCTGCGATATGACATTCAAGATGAGATGAGCATGGTAACCATCTGAATGGTGGAAGATGCTTATCATATGGCTCTAAAAGAAGAAGAGAAGTTGAGCCGAAAGTAGAGTCAGAGAGGCAGAGGCAGAAGTCAGCCCAGAGGAAAATCAGTTGCCCAGGATAAATATCAGAAGCCCAAGGAAGACTGGAAGAAACCTCAGACTCGAACAGAGAGAGGTGGAAGTTCACAGCGTGGGAAATATGCTGAACAGAGAGGACAACATACTGAGCAGAGAGGAGATTACGTTGATGGCAATACTTTTCCTCGTACTAGAGGTGGAGGCAGAGGAAGAGGTGGAGTCATTACATGCTTCACATGTGGAAAAAATGGGCACAAGTCTTATGAGTGTCCATATAAAAAGAAAGAGATTGGAGAAGCTCACATCACCAAAGCACAGAGGCGGGATGTTGAGGCAGAAGACGCTGAAGGTGGAAGATCGCTGATGATGAAAAAAGCTCTTTTGACACCCGAGAAGGAGGTGGAGAGTTCAGTCCAAAGGACCAAACTTTTCTGGACTTCTTGCAAGACCAAGGACAGGGTATGCAAGGTTATTGTAGACAGTGATAGCACGGATAATCTCGTTTTGACAGAGATGGTAGAGAGGTTGGAGCTGGAGACGATTGATCATCCAAGCCCGTACAGAATTTTATGGCTACAAAAGGGACATCAGGTAACTGTCACTAAACAATGTTTAGTTGAATTCAGGATAGGGGGATACAATGATAAGATCTTATGTGATGTTATTCCCATGGATGTTTGTCATTTATTTCTAGGTAGACCATGGAAATACGACAGGAATGTGATTCATGATGGGAGAATGAACACATACACCCTGGAGAAGAATGGGAGGACACACATGTTGCTTCCAATCAAAGATAAAGAAGTGAAGTCGGAAGTAAGCAACACAGAACTTCTCATGAGTGGGAAGGAATTTATTACAGATGTTAAGAAGAAGGAGGATCCACAATTCTTTGTGGTTAGGAAACTAAAGATTGTTTTGTCCAGCACAAGAGTGGATGATTTACCGGAAGAGATTCAGGGACTGCTGGAAGAGTTCGCTGATATAGTAGTGGACAAATTACCTCATTCGTTGCCACCAATCAGAAGTGTGAGCCATCACATTGATCTCATCCCAGGAGCCAGTTTGCCAAACAAAGCCGCGTACAGATTGACGCTGCAAGAGAATGAAGAGGTAAAAAAGCAAGTCCAGGATTTGTTGGACAAAGGTTTAGTCAGAGAAAGCTTGAGTCCATGTGCTATTCCAACAGTACTCAGTCTGAAGAAAGACTGAGGTTGGAGGATGTGTACTGACTCAAGGGAAATTAATAAGATAACCATCAAGTACAGATTTCCATTGCTGAGGATGGATGATCTCATGGATTTCTTGAGTGGAGCAAAGTATTTTTCAAAGATTGATTTGAAAAGTGGTTATCATCAGATTCGCATGAGAGAAGGCGATGAGTGGAAGACAACATTCAAAACAAATGAAGGGTTGTATGAATGGCTTGTTATGCCGTTTGTCTTAACAAATGCGCCAAGTACCTTCATGAGGTTGATGAATGAAGTCCTGAAGGATTTCATCATAAAATTTGTCATTGTGTATTTGGATGACATACTGATTTTCAGTAAATCAGTAGCAGAACACTTGAAGCATTTGGCTACAGTGATGTAGAGATTACAACAAGAGAAGATGTTGATAAATATGAAGAAATCCTCGTTCATGAAGACAGAGGTCATTTACTTGGGATTTGTTATTTCTGCAGATGAGTTGAGGATGGATCCAGATAAGGTGGAGGTAATCAAGAATTGGCCATCACCGAAAAATGTTTTTGAGGTGAGAAGTTTTCATGGATTGGCTAGTTTCTACCAAAAGTTCATCAAGAATTTCAGTGGAATTAGTGCAGTGATGATGGATACAGTAAATAAAAGACACAATTCTTTTCACTAGACTGAAGAGGATGAAAAGAGTTTCATATTGTTGAAGAGGAAGATTACGGAACAACCAGTTTTGGTGTTTCCAGATTTCCGAAAGACATTTCAGGTGAAATGTGATGCAAGTGGATTTGCAATCGGGGCAGTCTTAAGTCAAGAAGACTGTCCAATAGCATACTTCAGTGAGAAGATGAATGAAACGAAAGTGAAATACTCAACTTATGATAAGGAGTTTTATGCTTTCATAAAGGCATTAAAGAAATGGAGGCATTACTTGATCCCGAAGGAGTTTGTTCTGTATAGTGATAATCATGCACTGCTGTTTGTGACTCAACGGGAAAAGTTGAATTAGAGGCATGTCAAATGGGTTGAGTATATGCAGAATTTCACATTTGTGATTAAACATATTTCTGGTACTGCTAACAAAGTTGCTGATGCTTTGAGCAGGAAGTGTTTGTTATTGCAGGAGTTCAAAGTCAAAACGTTAGGTTTTGATGATCTCAGGGACATGTACGTAGATGATCAAAATTTCAAGGAAGTGTATGAAGCAACCGAGAATCCAGTTCTTAGGGATAGGAGCCAATGGGCCGAATACATGATCCAGGAAGGATTACTATTTAAGGGAAATCAACTGTGTATTCCGAAATGCTCCATGAGGGAGAATTTGCTGAAGGAGAAACAAAGTGGAGGATTAGCAGGACATTTCAGTCATGACAAAACATTCGTGAAGCTGAATGAGTCATATTTTTGGCCAGGAATGCGAGTAGATGTCAAAATATTCATAGACAGATGTAGAATTTGCCAGCATTCGAAGGGAAGGAGACAGAATGCGGGATTCTATCAACCATTGCCCATACCAGAGAGGCCATGGGATGCAATCAGCATGGATTTCATATTGGGGTTGCCAATGATGCAAAGAGGTTTTTATTCAATCTTTGTGGTGGTGGATAGATTTTCCAAGATGGCACACTTCATTCCATCTCAGAAAACCAGTGACACAACTCACATTGCGAATCTATTTTTCAAAGAGGTCATTCGACTTCATGATTTGCCAAGAAGTATAGTTTCGGATCGAGATACTAAATTCATAGGGCATTTTTGGAGGACCTTATGGAAGAAGCTGGGAACTAACTTGTTTTTTAGTTCAACGTATCATCCTCAGATGGATGGACAGACATAAGTGGTGAACAAAATTTTGGGAGACTTGCTGAGAAGCCTGGTGAAAGAGCACCATAGCCAGTGGGACCACATATTGCCGCAGGTAGAGTTTGCGTATAATGACTCAGTAAATAGGAGTATAGGGCAGAGTCCATTTCAGGTTGTCTATGGCATACAAGAAAGAGGGATTTCTGAGCTGAGGGATTCAAAATAGACTGCGACTAGGAGTGCTAGTGCAGAAGATTTTGCAGAGGCAATGAAAGAACTTCAGAGTCAGGTGAAGGAGCGACTGCAGAGTTCAAGTTAGGAGTATAAGCGCAGAGAAGATCAACACAGAAGACAACTTCAGTTTGAATTTGGTTACTTGATTCTGGCACATTTGAGGAAGGAAAGGTTCCTAAGACAAACATACAATAAATTAAAGATGAAGAAAATCGGGCCATGTAGGGTCTTGAGAAAATTTGGGGCAAATGCTTATGAGATTGAATTACCCGATGGGATCGGAATTTCTACGATATTCAATATCTCAGATTTATACCCATATAAAGCTGAGGAAGCAGGAGATGAGCAGCCAACGATTCAGTGGTGAAAGCAAATGCCAGTTGCAGAGAGGCCACAGATGGAGTGCATACTGGATAAAAGGATTGGTAAGAAGACCAGGAGAAAAAAATACTTGGAGTATTTGGTCAAATGGAAGGACCATCCAGTTGAAGATGCCAGCTAGGAAAGCGAAGTGGAGATACAGAGGCATGGACAGACCATGCACGAGCTCATGGATAGGAGCCCATGAAGTTTTTCAAGTGAGGGAGTATGATGCAGGAGCATCGCCAACATCAAGCGAGCCAGCGCGGAAGCAGGAGACAGCTGGACAAGCCCAGCCTAAAATTCAAAAATTGTCTTGAAGTTGATGTGCCAAACCTTAAATGTGATAGTTAATTAAAGGTGCACTTGTATAATGTAATGGAACTTGAGCGATTTTCTCTCGTCCTTAAGTAGATGGAGGCATTTATGAAATTAAATGTAAGTAGGTAGAATTCAATTCTAGATTAGACAGCTTGAGAGCACAAGAGGGAAACGAGATATAGACACCCTCATTGTACATTGTAATTTTAGCATAATCAGAACAGGAAAATAGAGAAGGAAGAGAAGAGAAGCAGAGAACTGTGTAAGAACACCCATGTACAGATATTTGGATTAATAGAAAGAGGTTGATTCAAATTCATGGTTTTCGTGTTTGTTCTCTGTATGTTGATGTTAAATGATATGCTCATGAATGTTTGCTTCCTATTATACATTTGATTTTATGTTGTGTATGTGATTTCATGTTTGAGTTTGAAGTCTGAAAGGAAGTAGGAATTAGTTTCAATTGTTTCTCTATCTGAGCAAGAGTTCCTGCAAGGAGTGCAGTTGGAGTGTCCATAAGGAGTGCGTTGACGGAGGACTCAGATAGTTTAACTTTTGTTCCAAATTCCCAGAAGTACAGTTGGGCATAGGAGCTGTGCAAGGAGTGCGCAGGCCAAGAGAAGTCTCAAGGTTGAAAACCTGAGTGAAGAATTTAAGGACTGCTGCTACAGGTGTGCGCAGAGTCGAAAGAACTCGACACTTGGAAGTGTTTGAAAATTGCCGCAAGGAGTGCGTGCAAGAGTCTTCTCTAAGACTCAGAGTTGTGTGAAAGCTCAGGAAGGATAAGGCTTTCAAACCCGTGGAAGAAAGCACAGGAAGTTTGTGCTGTGGAGTGTTTAGCAGGCGCCGTGAGGTTGCCGCAGGTGGACAAGTTTGTGGAGGAACGCTTGTTCATTCGCAGAAATAACCAAAGAGGAACGTGTTGGGACTCAGAAATGTCGTATTTTCATCCACCTTTCCCTTCACTATTCCTTACATTTCATCGCCCAAATAAACCTTCGTCATATCATTTTCATAAATACATTTGGGTTTCACATCATTATTTTCCACTTTATTCATTTTAGTATTAAAAGTGAATTTATGATTAAATATTAGAAAATATACATGTTTTCATATAT